>JASDQU010500390.1:45369-59761 GCA_032191745.1 Picea mariana
GAAATCTTTTGAAGTGTCCAAATCCCAAAAGGTTTTTTGGCTGAGGGAAATTCACCAATTTTGGGTTTTGAAATTGGGTGAAATATTCCCCCATTGTCTTGAATCTCTGAAATGACAAAACCTTAATTTTCAGGACTTGGGAATGTTGGGACTTCAGAAGGGAGCATCCTCAATGAGGGAAGCGATTTTCCAGTGTTCTAAAAGGCCGAATCTTTAAGTTTTGAAGCTTGAGAATTTAGGGCCTCTTGAAGATGTGTGCTGCAATGATGAGCAACACCCCTGAATTCTCTAAGCAACCAAAAATAGAAAGGTATTTAATTTCAGGTGTTTGATGGAGTTCCCCTTCAATGGAAATATGCCTTACAAAAATTTAAATGCTGAAAAGCTTGAACTTTGGATCTCTGGGAGGATCAAAATGTGAGGAGGGTGGGAATGGTGAAACAACAAAATACTTGGGGCTTGAAAAGCTTTCTAGGAAAATTGGTGTTCATGAAACGTCTTTGATCACTTGGGAAGAAAGTGACATGACCTTGAAGCAAAGACAATCTTTCATAAGGGTAGCTGTCCTTAAGGAGGCTTTGTTTAGATTTTAGAAATCTACACAAGTGCATATTTCTCCATTGTTCTGGCAGACATGAACCAAATTAGCCACTCATGTAGAGTGCTCAATGGGGAAGATAATCTTGGTTGCCAACAATTTTTGAACTTCCTACCTAATGATAGGTTCCCACCTGGGGTTTATAGGACTTATATCTGATGAGTTGAGTTGGGCATATTGTGTTGAATGACATCAGTATTATATACCTTCAATGGAAATATGCCTTACAAAATTTTAAGTGCTGAAATGCTTGAACTTTGGAACTTTGGGAGGATCAAAATGTGAGGAGGTGGGAATAGTGAAACAGCAAAATACTTGGGGCTTGAAAAGCTTCCTAGGAAAATTGATGTTTATGAAACCTCTTTGAACACTTGGGAAGAAAGTGAGATGACCCTGGAGCAAAGACAATCTTTCGTAAGGGTAGTTGTCCTTAAGGAGGCTTTGTTTAGATTTTTGAAATCTACACAAGTGCATGTTTCTCCATTGTTCTTTCAGACAGGTACCAAATTAGCCACTCATGTAGAGTGCTCAACGGGGAAGATAATCATGGTTGCCAACCAAGGTATAAACTTGACGGGCACCTCAAGGGGGAAGATAATCTTGGTTGCCAGCCAAGGTATAAACTTGACGGGCACTCCTACCTGTCAAGTAAATTTTTTATGATGGGTTTCTTCTTAAAAATGCCCTTCCTGTGACGTTTCATTTTTATTTTTGCCTTTCATTTAAATATTATGTGTCATATGTGTTTTGGTTCATTTTTAGTGTAAATACAAAAACATCCCAGGCACAACAAAAAATTATTATGAAATTGCATTTAATATAACATCATCAAACTGTTTCACATGGAATACAACACCATTAAAAGTATAAACAGAAAATCTTAACAAATTACCTTGATATAAACTTGCACACAGTTTCAATATTGAAAATCACCAAATAAGAGGTTCCAACTTCTTTCTATGCCTCAATTCTGCATAGATCCAATCAATGTACAAAAACAATCGACCAAACACTAAGTAGTATGCATAGATCCAATCACTGTACGAAAACAATCGATCAAACACTAAGTAGTATGCATGCAATGATGCCAAGATAGCTACAACCTACGGGAAAAGGAAAAATGTGGTTACTAATGGTTGTTGTAAAAATAATAATAAAAGTTATAGATTGCAAATTTTGAAATAATTATCGATATTAATATAATGAAATAATAAATATTACTGAATTATTTTGGATTTGTTTTTAAATAGAAAGTACTAGTGTTTTCTAAAATGAAATAAAATAGAGCTTGTGAGAGGCCCGCCGCACCCATGTTTATTCTTATTATCAAGATTCAGGAAGACATTAAAAACACAGGTGGGAAAGTATTTAAATGTGGATTCTCAAAAACCAAATATAATGAGAAAATAAGTGTGCAAGGAGGTGTTTTCTAGCTTCAGCGAATTGAAGACAATTTCCATCACCGCAATTGCAATTTTATATTAACAAGTCTTACCTCTCTAAATAGTTGCATGCAGGTTTTTTGGGCAATGTTTTCTAAATCCTTGATCTTGTTTCCCTCTCAACCTTCACTTTTCAACCTCCAGAATGTGACTCGTAAGTTGTGAGCGTGTAGGTGTTGCGCAACCTATGTTATAATATTTGTGACTTATGCAATGTGCTATGCATGCAACTTGCAACCTCACATCTGCTATAGAATTTGTAACGTGTACTATGTATGGCCTTTGCTACAGAATTTATAACCTATGTTATGTATGCTTTACACAAAAATCAGCATTCAAATTTAAGAAATTGTTATTATATTATATTATATATTATAATATATATTGTTATTATGTTATATTATTTTATATATTGTTTTTAATAATAGATTTTTATTATATTATATTATATTATATATATATATATATTATATTTTTTGTATATATATATATATATATATATCCATCAAATCCATCAAAATAACTAGGTATTTGACCATTAAAAATGGAAAAAACGGGTAAATACCCATCAAGTTTAACCACTGTTGCCAACAATTTTTGAACTTCCTACCTAATGTTATTCTCCGACCTGGGGTTTATAGGACTTATAAAGTTATATCTGACGAGTTGAGTTGGGCATATTGTGTTGAATGACATCAGTATTTTATATACCTTCAAATCTTCATCCAATCAGGAAAAAATATCCTGGTGTTCTTTGAATAACTTGATGAACCTCTACTTTTCTGATTCTGAACAGGTCATCCCCGGGTTTAATTACATAGCTTGTTCTACACTTTTGATATTAACCTGTACAGTTTCTTGCACCTTTCTGGAGGACTGTTTCCCCATTCTCACCTTAAAATGGGGAACATCATCTTGATTAAATAGCGATTTGAGAGATGCCAAGCCAAATCTTTTGGGATCTTATTTGCTTTTATCTGGATAAAGCCTTTTGATTCACTCCTTCTGGTTCTCTGAGTTTATCTCCCACTGATTTCCTTTCAAGGTATATGCACTCAAACTCTTCTGTTTCAAATAGAAATCAGAGAATTTGTTCTATCTTATTTTTATCTTCTTAATCTATTCTTATCTCTTCTTTGTTGCTATCTTATATTTCTTTGCAATCAATTTCAATTTCTTCTTCTTAACTGAACTGTTGATTGTCAGCACTACCGGAACAGGCTGGAAATGTCTATATACTAGAAACACCTATTAAATTTTACCTTTATGTTATTGTTATTACTCGTGCATATTTTGTTATTTTAATTATTTTTATTAGTCATACACTTTTTGTTATATCACTTTGTTTTTATGATTCATCACGTCTGCTTGTTTTTCAATTCCTTGGAGTTAGTCGATATTGTTCCTCACCTTTTAATGGTTCTGGGATTAGAAACTGCCTTTAGTAGAAGACTGTGGAAGAATAGATTGGATTAAATTTACATTTGATAAAATGTAACGTCCTCTAGTTGTAGCCATCATGACCTCGTTTTACTCCTAAAATCCTATCCATGAGGAGCAGGCCATTCGTCCTGACTCCTGACTCCTGATTCCTCCCAAGAGGGATTAGCAGTGACATAAATTTGGATAGGGATTGCTTCTCCTTAACTTGCCCCCCTCTCTCACCACACTACTTGGAGAGGTTTTTATTTTTCCTGTTTATGATTGCAAAGTGATCAGTGAATGACTAATATCTAATCATGATTTCAGCAAGTGATGAAACCACTCAAGGTGTTAAGTGTATAGGTTAGTGCGTAGGAGAGAGGTAGTTCTGATGTTAGGTCTGAATTAATGGATGTGTGCTTATGCCTTGCAAATAACCACATTCTTAAAATGCTGTCCAATACGCCTTACCAAAAACAAAAGCTTTAATACTTTCCTGAATTGTTTCCTTTCTGAAATTTCTTTGTTGGCTTCTGTGGCAACCATCAACCGGTTTTAATCAACCTCTTTGGGACCGGGATATCTTTTCCATCTGTGAATCCCTTGTTATAAAGACAGGTAAAAATGGATTATAATTATCTGCAAGAATCATGAGGAATGGAAAAAGGCACTTTTGCATGATATTCCTGTTGAAATGGTGCATTATTTATTACCTTCATCCAAAGAAGTAGAATGACAATTTTGAAAGGTTTCTATTTATTTATAAAATTTTCCTGTTTGAATAGAGATGTATGCCTTTATGTGTAGTAACCAGTTGTACCATTATACTGGCATACTGAATTTTTTGGGGCCAGCTTTTGGTTACTCCTAATCTATACCTGGCATACTGACCCTTCCTCTTGTACTCAATGCTGCCTTGATCTATACATGAGAGTTTGGTCTTCTCTGCATCCAAAAATTTGACGAGGGAACCTGTCTTGTTTCTAACTTCTTGGGTGGTCATTTTCTTTTCTCCTCATTATAAGACAAGCTGTGCTACTTAATGAATGACTTTAACTTCAGATTCTATTATAAGCCACTGGTGCAGGGATTAATGTGACTTTGGTCTTTGTAGCTACTTATTTCTAGTACATCAACTTTGTTTTAATAGATTATATTTGTTGTAATTGAAGACTTGTATGCTTTTGCAGGGTGCAGTTGAGAGTCTACTAGAGAGAAGTTCTAAAATTCAGCTATCAGATGGAACTGTTGTTCAATTAGATGTTGACTTTCGACACTGCATACTGCAAAAACTCAAAGGGATGACTTCAGGAGCACTACGTTGTTTAGGTTTTGCATATAAAGAAGATCTTGGTGATTTCTCCACATATGATGGAGAGGAACATCCTGCTCACAAGCTTTTGCTTGATCCTGCCAATTACTCATTAATTGAAAGTGATTTGGTCTTTGCTGGCTTTGTAGGAATAAGGGTAAGAGTTTAGTTTGTTCATATTTTTGGACTTTAGAGCCATTTGATTATATCAGTATGTTAGATCTAGTATTAAAAATTGTACTGAAGTTCACAAATAATCGATTTGCTCCTTGGTCTGTTTTTTACTTTTCTCTGGGGATCTTTTCAGGATCCTCCACGTCCAGAGGTCCATAGAGCAATTAATGATTGCAGAGAAGCTGGAATTCGTGTGTTGGTTATTACAGGGGATGACAAGAATACAGCAGAAGCCATTTGTCGTGAGATTGGGGTTTTTGGGGAAGAAGATATTCATGAGAAAAGCTTCATAGGAAGAGAGTTTATGGCTCTTCCTGAGGCCACACGTCGAGAAATTTTAAGAGGACCTGGTAGTTGTGTGTTTTCCAGATCTGAACCTAGGCATAAGCAAGAAATAGTTCGAATGTTGAAGGATGATGGGGAAGTAGTTGCAATGACAGGCGATGGTGTAAATGATGCTCCGGCTTTGAAGTTAGCTGACATAGGTATTGCTATGGGAATTACTGGAACAGAGGTAACTATGCATCTCCATCTACTTTTTACCTGATAAAGCTTATATGTTGTAGTTGTAGAATATATGTTGTGAATAGGTCTGACATAATGCAATCTTCAGTGGGCAGAGCATGAAATGGGATCGTGATTTTTATTTTGGCCTTTTTTATGTTTTGGAACTTCTTGTGATAAATGAATGCAAATGAGTGAATGTATATTTTGAGCTGTTCTCTCCTTGTTTCTTGAGTTATCATTCTTCATTTTTCCATTTTAATTGTCTTTCACTGAGTAACCTTACATGTACAATAAGTCTGACTGTCTAATCTGCTGTATTGTGATTCTTGAATGTCAAAACATTGCTTCTGAAAGGTTATGCAGTATTTTTAGTTGTCTCCTGCACGATGTTGTTCTTTTTATAGCATATGGAAATGAAATGCCTGAAATAATTTCTTTTATATAGAGACTGTTTTGATTCCCAACACTTTTACCTGTGTCCTGTGATTGTTTTGTACCTATCTTGTTTCTCAGGATAGGAGTTGGTGTTAGTGGGTGTCTAAATCTGACATACTCATTACACTTTCCTTTGTTGGGGGTGAGCGGTAGGCATATATTCCCATTTTATCATTTTTTGGTCTCTTTCTAAAGATAGTAAGGTATGTTATCAGGTCGCAAAGGAGGCAGCTGATATGGTCTTAGCAGATGACAATTTCAGTTCAATAGTTGCAGCTGTTGCTGAAGGCCGTTCCATATACAACAACATGAAGGCTTTTATTCGGTTTGTTGCTTCTGTTCTATTGCCTCACATCTTTTGCATCTAGTGCAGTCTAAAGTCACTGATTTATTGAGCTCTGCTTGAAGAATATTCGTTCATAGCAAGGAATCATTGAGTTCTGCTAGATCTTCTATAGATGTTCTGACAGTGAAATTCTAAATAATTACCTGTGTCCTTGTTATTTGATGCTCTAAAGTGCACTGCTTCCTCAATCTCATGATTGTGTCTATGACAATATGGAAAATACACGTGGAAGGTTTAATTGGTTTTACACATTATTTCCTACAATGTTGGATCAGGTAGAATTGCTTGGCCATTATGGTAGTCCTTGCTATAGTTTACTCTGTAAAGACAAGAATACATGCAAAATTAATGGTTACCTACTACCATTAGCGAAGGTTAATTTTTCAACTGCTTTATCCATCACATCTATTTCTTTTGTTGCCAACTTTGGAGATACTTATTTGCTGCTTGTTTGTTCTAATTTATTTTGATAATTGCATGCCAGAAAATCCCTTGATGTTTACATCCACCTCTTTCTTATAGCCATGCTTTTTCTCCTTGCGCGAAAATGCTTGTTTGGACTCTTGTAATTGGGGTCAGATATCATGCCTGTATTTTAGTCTGCTACATCAACTTTGTTTTCATTGAAGTGCTTGTGATGGGGTCTATTTTAAAGTCGGTTTTCTTCTCAGAATTACTATAACAGAGGAATATATGTTTGAGAATAGCTCATTTTTGGATCTTGTGCTAATATAAGGTCATACTGCATAGAAAGAGAAATGTAAACACAAATTTGAACATGTTCTTGTTAGGAAATGTGCCATTTTCAATGTTTTAGACCTCCATCTGCTGTGTTTTCTCAGCTCTGTGGTTCCTTTTCTTTTGCTTTGGCTCAAGAAACGGAAAATTGATAGTTTACAAATCCCATTTCTCGGGTATCAAGGATTACAAAGATTTTCTGAAATCTGCCTGGAAGGCTGGCTATATCCTTAAGTAATTAACAAGGCTTTCAGGGAGTCCTGCTAGTCAGATCAATGCATTCCTTCTGTAATTAACAAGAAGATTTTGAAGGGATCCTACTAGTCAGATCAGTACAATGGTATGTCCCTTGCCTTTTTGGCTTATGCATAAGGAGTAAACATTGATGTTGACATGAGTGAAGACTGAAATCTCCAAACTGAGGGAGAAAAGTCATTGAATATATGGCTGGAGAGATTCAACCTGGGGTAGTGGCATTCTTCTAGTCACCCTGCTTCATGCGTATAACTTCTTTTTACATTTTGGGAAGCCTGGGCAATCATCCAGTTGCTTCTGGATGTCCTCTGCTACATTAGCTTGATTAGTTTCTTGAATTTTGCTGGTGACTTTTTTTGTTTCTTTGCCTTTTGGCTGCTGATAGTTTGGTTTTGCCATCCTCAGTTTTGTGGTTGTAGGTCTAAAATTTGGGATAGTTTTCTGCCTGGTCATTCACTTTGCATCTGGATTCAATCTCAGACTACCTGCTGTAGTGTGGGATCTTTGCTCCACCTTTGGCACGAAGGCCTTGTTGGAGTCTGGCTTTAGAGAGCCTTTTGGCCAAGCCGAGTCACTTTTTCTTTAGGCTTTGAATGGCTGGACTGGCTTCTTCTAATTGTTCCCTTGAAGTTTCCGAGTCTTCCTGGATAGAGGTTTTGTTTTCAATACTGAAAACTTTGGTTTGGGGAGTTTAGCAAAGGGCCACCTGGAGCTAATTTCGGTCTTCCCAGGCCTACCTGTGAAGCTCATTCCAGTTGTTCCAGGACCACTCTTGAATCTGCTGGGAGGATATTTCCTCGTCTCATATGTGCCCTCTGGTTTAAGAAGATCCTCTACTACCAGATGGATTTATTTGTCAGAGGTTCCTGATCTCCTTACCCAGGCCCTTTTTCTAAATTCTGCATGTTTGTTCCCTCAGGTTCTACCCCATTGGTTTTCCTCCATTTCCATCTCAGCAAATCTGTTGCTGAAAATAATCTGATAGTTTCTCTATGGCTGCCACTTTCATTTCCTTGATAGCGTCATTTGCTTCAGAGCCCTCTCTGCAGATGCCTTCTTATCAGGAATCCTGAAGTACTTCATCTTTTTGTTGCTGTCAGAGTTTCCTGAGGGGGTAGGAGTCGGGACTGAAGCTTCATTTTGGAATACTTTTGCATCATTCTCTGCTTCTGGTTTCTTCTCAGCTCTTTACATGTGCTTCAAGCTGTTCCTTGCTCCAACCCAGTCTTTTTTTATGCCAACCATTTGACTTAGCCTATCTACTGTATGCAATATTTCACATCGTATAAATCATATCATATGTAGGTACTTGAATATTCTTTATATATGTCATTATTTCTCTCTCTTTTTATGGGGTGGGGTTAAGGTTAAATAGGCATTTCTTTGTGATGTGGGGAGGGGGGTGAGCCAATGCAAAGGAACACCAAGTGGGATCAAAGGAACTAGCAAACTAGTTACTAAATATATGGGAATAGGTTCAAATTCCAAATGACTTAATTAAGTAGAATAGTAGTGTAATAGACTTTTTGATAGTAATGTCTTCTCTTTCTTATATCTCTCTAGTTATTGAAATTATATAAGTCATTACAAGACAGATATTGTAGATTAAGAGACAATAGGCATTGGTTTCTATGCTCTTTATTCTATCTCTAGTTACTGAAATAATAATAGATGAGTTTTTATTACTTTATAAAATTAATTCCTGCCAATTTACCTTTGTTATAGAAACACTTTGCCAAATGAGGAACATTTAAGGGATTTCCAGGTCTATGGAGTTATATCTTCTCCATATGAAGGGTTTCATTTGTATCAATTTGGGACCATAGTTAGATTTGCCTCTCTTTTGGACCAGAGTTCCTAGTGAATCCTTGAATCCTCGAATATGATGTAATTTCACACCTAGGAGATCTTTCACTCTACCTCCTTTGAACAACATCATATGATGTTCTTTTGGATTATGACCTTCACCTGGAATGTAAGGAAATATAAATACATCATGTTGATTGCTTAGTCATACTTTGGCTAAATTCTGTGGAGTTGGATTAGGTTTTTTGTTGTTCTTGTTGGAACAGATTAGCGTACTCACTTCTAAAGACATTTCTTGGAAGCTTGCTTCGTTTGAGGTCTCAGTTAGAGGAATCACTCATAGTGAGGTTGACTGTTGTACAAAATCCTTTGTCCCCTTTATTGTGCCCCACAATCAGATCAGATTTGCAACAATAAAGTGATCAGAATCATTCACTTGATGGTTTCAGTTCGGTGATCAGAGTTTTTTGTCATTTGGAAGGTAAAATAATGAGCCTTGCCCAAAGGAATAAATTTCAGGTCACCTTTTTTCACTTGGTATCCAAAGTCAAAATTTCCTTATTCGTCTGTATTTGTCAGGAATTAGGCACTTCAACTCTTGGTTAGAAATGAGTAGATGTAGCTCAGAAGATAGTTCCAGCCTGGCCTGGTTTCTACCTTTCGGTTTTATCATATGCCTGTCCCAGTAGATCTTGTTATGAAATGAGCTAGATACCTTATATGCCGAAACCCTAGATGGGGTTGAGACGGAGATACACACAATAACATGATATCATATTATGAAAATACTTGACACTATTACAATGAGATTTGCTTCTCTTATTTAGAGTTTGAGGGGTATTATTTGTCCAAAACCTTAAACACTAATAATAACCAGAATATCCTATCTTCTAGCCCAAGTCACTAAGGTGACTTTATTACACATGCAAGCCTTATATTCTAACAACCTCTCTTTTAAGGCTTACAGTAATGAAACAAAACACACTCTGACTGCAAACACACTTATTGAAAACTAAAACAACAGTATCTAACATTCTTCAGACGCTTCTTTGAAAACAGTGCTTGAACCAGAAGACTCCCTCAAGTTGCTCCCTATTACTCTGAAGGGTATAGTCTCCCAGCTGTAATCCAAGTTCCCAGTATCATTGGACATCATTTGCACACAAAATGTCTCTTAACCCTCGTAAAGTTATGACACTGAACTTCTAGATCCTGGATCTCCCTTGAACTATAGAACAGCAATCCCCATATGCATTTCTGATAACACCAATGAGATATAGTTTCTCCAATCCACAAGCATCCTGGACTATTGAACAGCAATCTGTCTTACCCTGCATCATTTCCTGTCTTGAAAGTGTGGGCCTCTTAAAATGCAAACAATGCCAATTCTTCAGTGGGGTCATCACAGCTGTCAGTGTTTGCTGACTCTTCAAGCTTTCCTTTGGGCACTGCATGGGTTTTGCAATTGCTCTTCTTTGAGTATAGTGCTGAGAATCTCCTTCCGAGTCTCCTGCAGTTGCTCTCTTTTCTTCAGCTAAGGGATATGAAATCATCTCTTATAGTGTGAAAAGACATCCGACTGAGAGAAAAGATGGCATTGCTGTATTGAGAAGACAGACTGTTTAACAAAATTACATTTCCAAGTCAAATTCCCGATTGGAGATCCTTTCACTTAGTGTTTTCTCCTTCAGGATGTATGTCTGGGTGGTCTTATACTTTTTAAGTCAGCTGTTCAAACTTTTTGATTGTTTTTCTCTGTTTCCATTTTACTGCCCTCTCACTATTTCTTTTACAATATTCTCCTATCCTATGTTTTCTATTTCTTCTTTGCTGATCATTTCCTCTTTCTGGTTATTTATATCCTCCATCCTCCTTTTATTTTTTTTCCCTGTCTCTCTTTTCCTTCAACTTACCTTCCCTGCATCTTTTACTCCTTTGGGTACCATTGTTAGTTTCTACTGAGTAATGTACGAGGAAATGATTGGGCTGAGTAGACAGAATATGTTTTGAGTAGGGTTGTCTTTGTGTTATTTTCCACATAAATCATTATAAACAATACAGAGTTTTGAGAGTGCACGAGCAAAGGACAGATCATAGCATAGCTGACTAAAAATGTGGGCTGTTTTAGCTATAAGAGTACTTGAAGAGTTTTAATCAATGGTGAATTTTGGTAATAAAATGAAAAATAGGCATTGAATAATTAATTGTGGAATAAATAATTTTGTGACACAAATGACCCCAATTGGAAAAGGGAGAGAACATGCATTTTTTTCTCACCATCTCTTTACTGTTAAAGTATCATCTATTTATTCTTGGAAGCTAACTTTTAGAGACTGTTTTCTAATATTTATGTGTGGGATTTACTTTCTTATGTGATTGCATTTGTTTCAGGTACATGATATCCTCAAATATTGGTGAAGTTGCTTCAATATTTCTAACTGCAGCCCTAGGTATGCCCGAGGGATTGATACCTGTACAGCTTTTGTGGGTCAATTTGGTGACTGATGGGCCACCTGCAACCGCTTTAGGATTCAATCCACCTGATGTAGATATCATGAAAAAACCCCCTCGAAGAAGTAATGATTCTCTGATTGATGCCTGGGTGTTGTTCCGTTACTTGGTAAGTATTTGCCATAATGCTAAATTACTTTTCAAAGAAAATTATTTGAAGCATGCCATTCAATGATAGAAACACTCAACCTATTTTGAAAGAGAACTTTTGGTGTGATGTCTTTATCTTGCAGGTTATTGGCCTTTATGTTGGTTTGGCTACAGTTGGTATATTTGCGATATGGTATACTCATGAATCGTTTTTGGGCATAAGTTTAGTAGGAGATGGTCATACACTTGTAAGCTTTTCCCAACTCAGGACATGGGACCAATGTTCCTCTTGGGAAGGGTTTAAGGTGTCTCCCTTCAAGGCAGGATCACATGTTTTCTCCTTCGATGCCAATCCATGTGATTACTTCTCAACTGGCAAAGTTAAAGCTATGACCCTTTCCTTGTCCGTGCTGGTTGCAATTGAGATGTTTAATTCACTAAATGCATTGTCAGAGGATGGAAGTCTTGTTGTAATGCCACCATGGGTTAACCCTTGGCTCTTACTAGCTATGTCAGTATCATTCGGTCTCCACTTTTTGATTCTTTATGTGCCCTTCCTAGCACAAGTGTTTGGCATTGTGCCCTTGAGCCTGAATGAATGGCTTTTGGTTCTGGCTGTGTCATTGCCAGTGATTCTCATTGACGAGACATTAAAGTTCTTTGGGAGATATATGTCCAATAGAGGGAGATATCTGAAGAAGAAAAAAGAAACATAAGATATCTTCTACTTTTGAATTTGACCTCAGATATAATCTGATTTGAGGAATAGTAAAAACATTCATGATTTGGAGCTGCAGTCAGGTGACTCCTAGTAGTTTTGAGAATGTTGCTAGCTGAACGGATTCTACTTTTCTCCACTATCTCAATTTTTTTCACTTGAGTTCTGTGTTGAAAATTCAAAATTACGGATGCATCCATTAGAGGAGTTACAGATACTATAGAAAATCTATTGTTGTTCCATCAATGCTGTTAGAGGCAAAGGCTCTATTGAAAATTGTGCCCTATAACTATTTAGGTGATGTGGAAGAATGGAATTGCCTTCAGAATCTCTTTGCTGTATCATGTTTACAAAGCATATGCATGACACGGGCAATAGTTTAGTATTTATGATTTGTTAAGTCAGCCYGATTGGTTTGTAATATTTAATAACAATGCATGGAATTTTGTTGCTTTATCCTTTGTAACTCAACTTTGATRTTTGTGGTACTYAAGGATTAACTGCGTGCAACCTTTATGTTTTTCTAGTGGAGAAAGGTGTGGCTGAGTSCCGACCTTATTTAATAAGCTGTACAAGTGAATTTACTGTATTGTTTCTTTACCAAGTTAGCAGGAATTTTTGTTTAATTTAAGGTGGATGAATTATATTGAAACTACTGTGCATCTGATGTCTCAGTTGGAAACTTAAAAATGTTGTCCGTTATTGTCTACATTTTRAGGAGGTCATTTGCCTTTTKGTTGCAAAAAGGGGGTACTTATAGTATGGACATATCAGGTTACAGCATAAGTTGGAAGGAATACCAGCTTATGTGGCCTTGGACCGACTCATGATGATTGATTTTGAAGTGTCCATGAAACACAACGTTCTCTTTATTTTGAGTTTTGGAGAATTCCCAGGTTCACCAGGACCACTACGAGTGAAGTTGTAAGCAGGTGAATCACGAGGATTGAAATTTGCGAGCAGTAGATGTAGACCTCCCAAGCCATAGTGAGAGCGTGGGTGCTTAATAAGATTGGAATTGAATTTGAGACCTCCCAAGCCATAGTGAGAACGTGGGTTTTTAATAAGATTGGAAAATCAAAAGGAAAATCAAATTTTCATTTAGCACCAGCAGACACGGTGTTTCCGTATGCAGAAAGAGCATTTGATCATATTGGCAGACAGATTAATAGCTAGCGCTTTGTTTTTGAACCAACCTTCTCCTATGCCTTGAGGCTAGTATGCCCAGATTAGTATTGCGAAGAAACTACAAGCACTATTCTATTTTGTCACCTTTGGGTTAGCGTAGGAGTCGCACCTAGCCCCTATCACTGTTGCGTATGGCGGCACACAAGCACGAGCACGGTCATTTCATTGGTAGGACTTGAACCTTGGTGGGAATTATATTTATTAACTACCCACTTTTACTCACTTTTACTGATCCCATGTCATTGGTAGGACTTAAATCCTGGTGAAGATATACTCTCTCCCACTTTTGATTACGTGGCAATCCATTGCTGGTATAGACAGTTATTTATATTTCTGTCAACTAAATCAGGAAATCGCGAAATAATGACACTTAATTGCAATCCACCGTGGGATGTCTTCATCTACAAAAATGAATGTATGCAAGCTAGTCAGTGTGTTGACTGGAGAGGAAGTGGGATAGATATGACCATTCAGTATAGTACAATCAGTTGCCAGATTTGATAAGAAACATTAATTGGTTACAAACTGTAGCCATGTCCTTGAAAACGTGGGACAAAATGAAAATTTTCAAAAGAATGGCCGAAAAGCAAGTACTTGGTGAATTTTGCCCAAATTATAGCACATTATACTTGAGAAGCAATGGTTGCACCCTCATATGTTACACACTTGTGGGACTATGAAAAATTTCTGAAAGAAACATTTTAACTCTATGCTGACCTAATAGAGGATGAGCCGATATTTTGACATCTCGTTGCATTGTTCAGTTCGGGATGATGCACCAACGATTTTTTAATGGATCAACTAAACATTCTAGAGCAGATGGATGTCTTCCTTTTCAAAGATGATGAAT
>JASDQU010500391.1:7318-24604 GCA_032191745.1 Picea mariana
TATATATATATATATATATATATATATATTCTTTGATTTATCGGTTATCCTTATATATAAATGCACCGATGCGTTTATGTCGAAATGGCGCATGGAAAAATCAGAAAACATTTAAAAAAAAATGTCAAATTGGAAACCATTTAAAAACCAATTAGATATAAATTTCCTAAAATAAAAATACCTAATTATGAAGTGATAGAGGGAGTTAAAGCCTAGGGTGAAATTTTGCATTCGCATAAGCAAAACAAACAGTGATTTAAGGTAAGTATAAATAATTGTTTTTTTTTTTAATTTTGATTAAAATGCAAATAGGAATATAATTTATAAAAAATATTTATTATCAAAATCAATAGTAAAATTTAAATTTTTTACTATGTAGGGTTTTGAGTGAATCACCATACCCTTCAAATCTTGATTTTATGAATATTTCTATTGTTCCAAAGTATTCTTCTGCTCCATACTACTTCCCGATATGTCTCTCTTCCAAATTTGTCTCTTGTAAATTTTGGAAAAATAATGAAAATTTTGAATACCTTCTTAATATTTAAAAAACTTTATGAAAAGCGTTTAGAGTGAATCATCATACCCTTGAAATTATCATATTATGAATAATATTGTGGTTCCAAAGTATTCTAATCCTCCACAATGTTTGTTTGTATGTCTCTCTTAACAGTCTCTCCCCTACAAATTATTGCAAAATAATGAAATAGTGAATAGATTTTTAGTATTTAAAGAACTTAATAAAATTTGATTCCCGCTCTTTTTTTAATTATTTAAAAAAATTCGATCTTTATTTTTAAATTTTTTTCATCACGACAGTGTGTTTATGTCAAACACATTGGTGTGTCCATATTACATTATGCACTGGTGCATCCATATTATATTACTCACCGATAACATATAAATTTTTTTTATTAACAAAATCTTGAAACACAATGTGGTTAATGTTTCAATGGATCGGTCCTTATTATTAATATGCACATTGATGCATTGTAGTTTATAAGTGCACTAGATTGATTTTAAATTTATTTGAACTTTTATTTGCACATAAATAGTATATTCATATCAAATTATATTTTAGGATGAATTCACACGACTTACAATACTTAGGTATACATTTTACATTTTATGGTATGGTCCTCGAAATTTATTTTGGATATATACAAAAAAATTATTGCTGATTTTGCTGAAATATTCACAATGATATATCATATCTTGCATGTTCGAATGATTGTATTCTATATAGAGGAGAATATGCAGAGAAAGAGACATGTCTAAAATGTGGGCATGAAAGGTACCATAAATCAAATAAATATGGCAGATCGCATGGTCCTCCTCATAATATATTGAGGAATATGCCTATAATCACAAGGATTTAAAGGCTCTTTCACTGAAAATAATTAGCTATGTTGCAGGGATGGCATGCCTCACATAGAAGTGAGTTGGTAGTTATATGAATCCCAACGGATTTAATAACCATGAAGTATATAGAGGATACATGCACATGAAAAATCAACTATGAAGTACAAAGTCTATGAATCAACATAGAAATGGATGGCATGAACCCATATTCCATCCAAAACACCAACTATTATTTTTGGCCTATAGTAGTGATCAATAACAATACCCCCCCAAGGTTTTTCGTGAACAATGAACATCTTATGTTGGTTCTAATAGTCCCTAGTAGAAGACAAGTGAATAATTTGGATGTCTACCTACAACCATTGGTAGATGAATTGAAGGAATTATGGGAAGGGATACATGTACATGATGTATCAATAATCATTGCAACAAAGAGGAGTTTTATGTTGTATGGAATATGTTATTATACCACACATGATTATCCAAGGTTAGGAGTTTTCTCTCGTAATTAACATGTTTATTGATTTGTTTATATACATAACAATATTTATTTGCATATTTAATTCGTTGTGATTGATGTTCTATTATTAAATACTAACATGTTATGTATACAATAATTTTGTAGGTATTGTAACTAAACACTATCATGGATGTAAATGTTGTGGACCTTCTCTGAAGGCTAGGTGGTCCAGCCACCTACGAAAGACAGTGTAGGACTCCTCGAGGGTATTCCTCCCAAAAGAACACCCTTATAGAAGAGAAACATCCACTTTCAATGGTAAACCAAAGAGAAATCAAATGAATGAGATAATGACACCAACAAAATGGCTTAGAGCATATGAGAGATAGAGAGAAGGAGAAGGATATTACAAAAAACATCGATTCAAATGGGGAGCCTATGTTCGATGATCCATAATTATTCGACACCTATGTTGAGGAATTTCCCATTGGGATGAAAATAAATCTATATTTTATGAGCTCCCATATTTGGAGCATATTAAGATTGCCCACTTACTAGATCACATGCATATATTTAGAAATGTTTCATATTATTTATGAAGGAACATATCATCAAAACAAAGTGACACATTGGTTGTGAGGAGATATATTATTTCTTCAAAAACTAAAAATAAACATTGACCAAGACAAGAAACTAGAGGAGAGAATGGTCCCTCTTGGTATTTCAAAGAAGGTGATGTCCCATGGATTTTGAAGAAAAAAGATATTTCTTTGGCAAAGAAAGTTATATTGCGTGTGGAGGTGCCTTCTTTATATGGGTCTTCCCTACAAATTTACTTCACTATGTGTCAATAACATTTGTCGGGGTTGAAATAACATGACCATTTGAACCTTCTAAAGGTACGATGTATGTAAAAATTTGATTTTATTATTTGTAATTTTTATTTTTATGCCATGGGATAAAACATAATTAATTTTGTATGTGTTTACTTTGTAGTGTCATTATCCTCTACTCATGCATGGGTGTATGAACCATGACTTCCGCCAGGACCTAAGAAATTCCATATCTAAATTATCTGTATGTATACATTGGATCACATCAAATGCGATTCATATGGCTAGCATTCCACGGTGGCATCAAGAGATATATTAGATTGTTTGTATGTTTTAGAAGCAACTACTGACATGTTTCATGGAATTGTAGGTTCATATTATAATTCAGGTCTAGTAGATGAGGTTGAATTAGTCATGGTGGTATCCTATCATTGGATGTTCTTCTTAGAGAAGTACAAGAAGAAATTGAAAGGATTTGTTCGTCAAAGGGAAAAACCTATGTGGTATATGGCAGAGGAGTACATATCATATAATTATTTCTATTATTCTAGTGAGTACATAAAGCAGATCGAAAACACACCAGGTGCATTGATTTGGGATGACGAAAGGGATGAAGACAAAAGAGAAGGGGATCTTCTCCAAACAAATGGAAAAAGGCGCTTGATAAAGGGGTAAAATCATGAAGATGTGTAACACTTTTTCTTGTTTTATGACCAAAAAAACTGTATTTTTACAAGTTCTTCAACTTCCAGCATACAAAAGTAATTTTTTTATTTAGAATTTCACTTTACAGTAAAAATAAAACTTGTGAATAATTTTGTTATATTTCTAATGACTATTTTTCAATTTTTTTATTATCAAGATTTGATATGTAAATTTGACAAATGTTTAACAGTATGTTGCTTAAACATGAAAGGAATGATAATGAGTTATTGTTTTCCAAAACAATGTATCTATTATTAAACTTATGTTTTTAAGAAATGAAATATACTGCAACAATCTACAGAGACTCTATTTTATTATGACTACAATTTTGAACCTAACGGATGAATATTATAATTTATAGAATTTTTTGAAGTTGACCAAGATGAAAACATTGCATATTTTAAACACGTGTTTTTCTACACCTTGTATCTATCTTAATTTTTACTTAAAAGTAAAATCTAAAAATACCCTTTTGAAGAGAACAGTTTAACAATTATGAATATAGATTTTCCATAATTTTCCATTGTTTATTTTTAGAGATATGGATTTTTCATTTCACCAAATCATAATCTCACCTAAAAATATTATGCAGTGATTTTTTTATATAATTAAATAAAATTAAATAAAAAAAATGAAAATGAAAACAAATTATACCCATTGAAAGAAGATTCAATTTTAAAAATGTTGGTATCAATTCTCAAACTAAATTCTGAGTATTTGTAGGAGTCCGCTACCTCCAAAGATGAAGTGAGATGGAGAGAATTTGTATTTTCCTGCAAACAGTCTCATTTTCAAGTTTTCGGCCGAAATATTCTTTTGACCGAAACCTAGTTTTTAACGGAATCCGTTAAAAATAAATGTTTTGGCCGAAAAGTATTTCGGCCGAAATATGCTTACCACGGGAAAATAATTCATCCAAAAAACATTGTACACAAATTTCAAGCGCACCTTTAAATTTAATGTGAAAATTTTCGGCCGAAAAATATTTCGGCCGAAAAATATTTCGGCCGAAAAATTGCCGCTAGAAATTTTGGAGACCCGATTCTCACGAAAGTGTTACCCAGATTCATGATTTTACCCAAAGAGTAAGTGAATTATCGTTTCTCAAATTTCTACATAGTAACTATTCACACTAAACTTCATAATGTATATTTTCATGATATCATATGTACTATATGTTGGTTTGATTTTATGGATACATCAATGAATTTAGGAATTGATTCCATCGATAAATTCATTCTTTACAATTCATAGGCAACACAGTCATGGGTCACATTGTACGAACAAAAGAGGAGGAAATGGAAAAGTGATAGGAAAGAATTCATATGGTTGAATGGTAGAAGCATGTCTTATCATGATCATTTAAAAGAAAATATGTCAATGATATGCCCGAACAGTTGGGTTGATGACCAAGTCAGAGAGTAACATGGTGCATCCAATCATTACTCGTGTATACTAGTGTATATTTGAGTATATATAGTTTCCTTTATGTCATTGACTTGCTTATCGATTTTTCCCTTGGTTGGAAAATGTCAACGAAGTCTTCAGTTTACTCAGGATTCGCAGAAGGTGTCAGTCATCATACATAGAAATTGTCTTCCACCGCTTGGTTCATTTACCCACCCAAGGGTCAACTGGTGTCTTGAAGTGGCGTTTGTCTGGGGCCATAAATGAATAATGTGGATGAATATAGTGTCATTATAGACCTTTTACACAATTCCATTTCAAATGGTTTTTTATCTTTAGAAGTTTTCCTGGAATTCCAATTAGTCGTATGCTAGTTAAATCGTAGTTACTATGTGTGAGACCCTACTCTACTATGATGATTCCTACGGGTATGAGTTTTGGAACGACAATTTGATTTCATTACTTATAATCACATACCTATAAGTTATAATTATGTATCTGATGCATATGATAATTATGTTTTAGATTGGCATTTCTCACATAACTAAATTAAAGAAAACACATCCATCAATGTACACATTGTAATATATAAGTAAACACAAAGACCAATTTTTTTATATTTCATCTCTGCAGAGATATGGTGTCAGTACAAAATGGGTCTTACACCCTCAAAATACATATATGGTTGGTCGATACAATAACCAAAAAATCTACGTTTGTGGTGCTATATGTGTATCATGATAGCATACTATGGCATTTGCGAGATGCCGAAAGAGTCTCACCCACACACATGGCACACCCACCACCTTCCACTGCATATCCTCTGACAGATCCTCTATCTAAACCATAAGAATCATGTGCATCAAACGAGACAGGTTCCCATGCAAATTTTGAAGCACTCTATATGCATCTCCTCCCATTGCCTCATCTCCCCAGTTCCTTTGACGATGTCTTGGGAATCCTTTTGTTTGTCATGGACCCACATTTGTGCAAAAAAGTAATTTTCAATACTAGACACCATCCAAAAATATTTGTGTTTTTTATTGTCTTTTAAAAACAAAAAAAATATGAAATATATAAATATATATTTACCTATATCACCATAGGAGGATCCTGGTGGAAATGGCATGTTTGGATTTCCTCTGAAGTCGATCCCTGCATAAGGGTAGTCATCCAGGGCTATCACCTATCGACGCCAACAGAAGAAGAATTCACCATTGTACAGGGTTGGAACCCTACCACATCCCAACCACCTCATCACCTCGATCCACCATGACATGGATGGATATCATGTTTTATATTGAACGATATCCACTATAGGGCTCAATATTGGAACCCGCTCAAAGAAGAAAATACACAAGATAGCTGTGAACCCAAAGTTCCTCTTCCTACCTTTCTTGCATTCTATCATTTGGCTCTTCATGTTATCCAGTAGTTAGGTACACCAATCGAAAACTGTGGGTCATAAGAACTCCACTGAATAGAAAAAAATTTGACTTGATTCCTGGTGTAACGAGCCCGAACCTGTGATTTGTGTAAGCATGAGAACAACGATATTGAAACTCAAGTTCTCGATCCCCCTGATGGGGAGTTGGCTCCCTACTTTTTTTTTGTCTGCAACAAAATGGGTGGAAATGTAATGATCTATATTCATACCATCACCAGCCCCACGGGCTTTGAGGTTCACCACCTCACCCTGATGAGACAATCTTGTATGGAAATAGATGTTCTCAACTTGAATTCTCAATGGTTTCCCATCAATATTGAAGGCCTTTGTATTTGGATCTAAAAAGCTCATCAACATTTGGAGAAACCTCACTTGATCCCTCATTCATTTGAGAGCTCACAACTTGTAAAGGCCAGATAGTTTTAGGGATAATTAGGTCGTTGGATCTCTTTCCACTGGATATCATCTTCCTCATGATGTCTTTCTCTCTATTCAAGTACCATCATGCAATAAGAAAACCTTTTTCTGAGTCAAACTCTTTAAAAAACTAGTTTTTGGACTTGTACGTAGGTTGTTGTGTTAACATTTGCATGTAGGGATGCATATACTCGGGTTGTATTTTCACAACCTACGTACATGCCTCCATATACATGATATGATGAACTACAACCTGCATACACCCTAATTCCTAAGTTACGCCTTAAAAAACTCAAAAAATTGGGACTAATTTGAAACTATAAACCACTAGAAATGAAGAGGAGGGAAAGAGTACTTACTTGGTCCAGACGGTTGTCCATTTCGTCACTCATAGCCAGGGATGATTTTAAGGATGGAAATTTATTTTAAAATATAGAAACCTTGACGAATCATACTAATCCATTATTTTCCAACTATAAAATGTTCGGCGATATTTTTGTTAAAATATTCAAAATTCTAATTATTTTATATAGTTTGTATGAGATTTTGGTGATTTTTAAGGAAAAATAATTTTATCCTAGAGAATTTGGGCAAATCATTTTTAGAATAGCGAATCATTTTTTGGGAAAAACCTTGGCAAAATAGCCCATAAGGGAAATTTAGCCCCTAAATTCATCCCTGCTCATAGCTCTCGTAATAGACAATTGAATATCATGGGGAAATTGGTTCAAAATGCACTATTTGGGTAAAAATGTGAAATGGTATGGTAAAATTTGTTATGTTTTACTATTAGTAGAAAATGTTTACCCACTTTAAATATTTTTTGCTAATATTTTGGCCCAATGGACTAATAGTGCACTGGAAGGATTTGGTTTTGGTGGTTTTGTCCAGGGAATTTTGCGTTTTCTAGTGTCATTTCACCCGTTTATGACTTTGGCTGGTATTTTATTTGACCAACATATATGATAGGTCATCAATCCAACTTGCATTTTCGCATTATCCTGTGACTGTGATCCATATGCCTTAGTTATGAACCCATTTATTAGCAACACAAAACCTCCTTACTGCTACTAGTAGTGTTGTTATTGAATGGTAGAGGGTTTATTTCATGCACTGCATGGATCTGATACATGTGAAAGATGCATAGGGTCATTGGTTTGTGAACATCATCTTCATCCAAGTTCCTACAAATCATCAAGAGATTTATTCATACCTCGTGCTCACTGATGAGATATGCCTTATGTAACATCCCCCAAAATAAATTATTTTTAAGTCTGAAAACAGTTAGGAATTTATTTCCGTTTTTGGTAAATTTGAAATTGGAAAATTATTGCCATTTATGGAAATATCGAATTTTGAATTTAGTTAATTGTAAATTATGATTATGACTATTGGGAAAAGATTTGATTTGTCCCAACCAACTCTTTGACTATGAAACTTGTAAGAAACAAATATTTTTATATTTATTATTGATGGACAAATGGAACAGCCAGGTAGAAATCAGCTGACCATGACTCCATGAGTTGGGAACATGTTGGAACTACCTCAGGGTTGAATGTTACAAGTGGAAAATCAATAATTTGGCCATCTGCAGCCCCTGAAAATCAGGGATTTGGAAAGATGTGAAAATTCCCAAGGGGAAAGGACCTAGGAACAAATGATTTTGGATATATAGCATATGGGAGGAGGCAGGACGCTACCTAGTATGCTAGGGAAAACAATATCACTTCTTGTTATGAGCATTGTTTTATGAGTGTGAGTCAAGGAGAATTTTTTGAAAACTAATGAAGGACTATAGCTGAGGAGGAGTTCTAGAGTTTGCCCTCATGGATTCATGGTAAAGCGAGGGGGTGAATGGAGCAAGTAGATTGGTTGTTCCATTCTAAGGTTGGGAGAAACTTGGTTGTTCCATTTGTTGTTTGATAACTTGCTCAGATATGTCCATCTACTCTTTCTCTGATCAAATGTTGTTTTTATTTAATGGCTGATAGAATACATCTAATTTAATTCTCAATGAATTATTTATGTTGATTAAATTACTGATGGAATGGAATAAATTGTAGGATAAACCCTTACAGTTTAATAATATTCGTTGAGTAAACTTGTTGTGTGTGTTAGTTGTGAATCGAACTAAATTATGTAAATATATATGTATACTTATATTACTGTAAGTAAATACGCAAATCCATAGTACTTAGTTAAGATTTTCCAACCATGTACATGTCAAAACCAGACTTAGGATGAAATTCTATATATGGTAGGAATCACTATATATATATTTAGTAACTGTATAGAATGTTTCATATCTGCATAAACATCTAACGACTCACCCCATAAGATTTTCAATGCTAGATACATGAGAAAAATTGAGTACATATTCCCTCTTTATGATTATGTCAATAGCACAAGATTATACAGTTCGGTTATTCACAAATAGAATTCTTTGTTTTGATATAAAATAATGTAGGAGAGAAAGTTCAGTGAATTAAAGGACAGAGGACATAAAAATTTGGAAACATATAAATTATATATGCATATACATAATTCTGTGGTTTTGAAAATGCACATCTATATGAATAACTAAAGAATTGTTCGAATTGTTTTATAAAGATAAAAGTAGACCTAGAAGGGGGTATAAAATAGAATTTCATTACATGAATACATATTACTATCCAATACAAATTCTTGAGTATAACATATCTAATATATATAAACAAATGATTTATTGTTATGCAACTTGAAATTTGAGTTTCCATCTAAATCGGCTATACATTGAGGAGAAAATAGTGTAGTCCTGTTTGATTACATTAACACACAAGCAAAGGTTTGAAATGGTAAATACATAAATCATGTCACAGTAAGAGGTTGTCCCTTATGTCTTTCTTAAAAATTGAATACACAAATAACCAGTTGTTATAGGAGCCTGGTACAATTTTCCATGATAACTGTATGCTAGCACATAATCGTTTCATTCGATAGAACTTGGGATAAAAATTCTTGAGAGTGCTGAAAAAAGGAACCCGAGTACCTTTTTCACAAAATGATATCATAGAATCCAAAGACTTCGAATGTGCCCAAATATTATAAGGAGACCAAGGAAAACATAATTTAGTATTTGGTTGGAAGCAAAAAAAAATTCAAATACTGAACATAGAGTAAATTATCAGAGTAAAATGTTTACAAAAAGACAACACACATGAAATTTCAGACTGCACTTATCTTGCGAATATAGGATCAAATGTCATATTTCCTCCTTGCATCCATGAGAAATTCATCTGGAGACTCGAAGGGGTGAAGTGGGCCAAGGATATCCTAATGGGTACCCTCGCAGTTAAACAGGGCCCCATCATTAGATTATAGAAATGAAAATTGAATCAATCTTTTTCAGAAAGAAAGTAAATAATTTACATCCTAAATCAAGAATAAATAGTAAAGAATGTAAAGTATAAAATGTAATCTACAGGGTTTCCCAATTGGCCACAATCTTGGAAATAAATACAAGCCAATCGCGGACAGAGTTCTGGAAAAAACTAGGATTTCTTTCCTTGATGTGATTTAAATAAAAAAAATGAATAAGACATTCAAATCTATAGAACAATAGGCGAGTGTAATTCCTCGATCATTTCTTAGAGCTCCGAACTAAAGATACATGACAAGAGACATTAAACTGTATTCATACTTGTATTAATGCATTGTTAAATAAGTAGAGTAACTTTTGTTAAAAACCTTACTTACATATATGGAGAAAATGATTCATTAAACATATTAGGAGTAAGGTGTTCACGGAATTAACTACAGAAAATTGTCTCATGATTCTTAAACCCTATTATCATGTAATTGTTTTGGATACGATGAGAATATTACATGCCGGGTGTTATGAGCATTAACTTAGGCAAGAAGATACTCTATGCTTACAATGGTTAGGATTACAAAAAGAAAACGTGTCGTGCCAACTCTAAATGAATCAGAACCTTGGAAAGCACTAAGTTTTGCATCCTTAGAGAATTAATAGATCAAAAAGTTCAGGAGACTTCATTAAAAAAAATGCATAAATACACGATGTCTTCGTAACCATAATTAAAAACTCAAGGGCATGAAAAATCATAAGGAAAATTCCCTTGCACACAGTTGAAAAACCCAGTTATTAACTAGGGTAGAAAACCCAAGGAAAAACCATGAATGTATATAGTTAAAGGCCACGAACAAATAAGGAGTTATGTCAAAGCAACAAGATCTTCGAAAGGATCAACAAAGGACTATCCCCTATATTGGGCGCAGAGACACTAAGAAATCAGACCAAGCAACAAAGACATACAATAAGCCATCCCTACGCTTATGACTGAACAATCTACGGGTTTGGCACAAAGGAAACAACCGTCGCAAAGAACAAGGGTTCCTAAAAGAATACTGATATAGAAGGTAAAGATGAAACCAAAGTAAAAACCTAAACCCTATTGGGTGAAATTCCATTGCCAAAAATCTATACCCGACCACGGGAGAAAGTCCAGTCATGCTATTAAGAGTTTTCGACAGGACTGATGTACACAGTATTTTTTGTAACACAGAGACTTTGAACATAAGTAACCAAAGGTCCTTACCTATCTTAAGGGGTGTCCGGTGGGTGTGGTCCACCAAAATTTCCACCAGAGTGAGCCAACATCACATACGTTAGTTGTGCCAGAGAGAAGGGTGGTAGCAAGGTTAACCTTGAACGTATTTTGTAGAATACACATAGCCAATGTGAAGAATGAAACAATAGTCTTAGGAAAGCCATGTGATTAAGTTCAATGGTGTTAATGATGAGTTGTAACTAAGCCATGTGATTAGGGAAAGGTGGACAAATTACAATGATCATAGTAAACAAGCGACGGTCCCAAGGAGGTGTGTTACAAAATGCCATAAATGTCGTTGGTAGGGTTCATTTACACCACGACAGTCGCATCTATGAAAACCTTGTATCAGACTTATGGCGGTCGTAATGACAGTTAGTTTTGGGCTATATTTTAGTTTATTTTTATTCTAGTTTAGTTAGAGTTCTATTATTTACACTGAATCCGTTAACCCTCATGCAAAGGTTAATTCTAATGAATGACAATCAACCAAGAACAAGCAACATGTACCGACCATTTAGTTACAACTTTTGTAATTCTTAACACTATCACATGATGAATTTCATGTTAGTATTAAATCTTTAAATAAATACCTCCCCATATGACTAAGGAATTAATTCAATACATTCATACTAGGGTCGTAATATACATTGATGTTTTTCCATAGTATGTCTATAAATTGCGCGACTAGAATGCATATTCTATGGTGAGTATCTATATACCTATATATGTATTTTTTTAAGTAATTAAGTTACCTTTATACCTTCCTTGAGATTAGGATTGAGATAGAGTCTTTCATATACTTGTGTTCAAGGATACGGTAAGTGAAATAGTGGAAAGAGTAAGAAGTATTAAATGACCTTATAGTATAGTTAAGAAATGTCTGAGAGGTATGGGAAGTGTTTAATAATTCCAATGACCCTAATTGATTTTTTTTTTCTTGGGTAAGTTTGGGGTACATTACATATGGTATCAGAGCAAATTTTATAGCACTTGGACCTTAAACATGGCCAAAAATAATTGCTTAGTACATAATTTATGTCTTATGAAAAAATAACAAAAACAATTATTGTTACAAACAATTTTTTTTTATTTATGTTGTGATCATGGTAGCACAAAATTACGAGGAGATTGGACTCGAGGAGAATCCTAAGAAAAGAGCTCCTGAAGAATAGAGGCAGAACAATGACGAAAGTTCACATACCAAGGTTTTGGAAACTATGAGAAATCTCATTCTGGAACTGCAAGTTTTCAAAGAAGACAATGAGAAACTGAAAAAAGAACAACAAGAACAACAAGAAATAAATGAAGTATTTTTATGAAGCATAGTAAAAAAGAATATCCCAAAGGACAATCATGAAGAAGAAGAGGTCAGTAAAAGGGCCTTCCAAAATTATGGTCCTGAAGGAGAAAAAGGGGACAACTCTTCCGAAGGTACACCATCAACAAAAGATAAAACAAACATAAGAAGAAAAAGAAAAAAAGTGGATCACCTAGAGGGAGAGTTTAAGAAAATCAAATTGTCCACCTTTGACGGGGAATCCAGGACAGGGGAAGAGGCTAAAGCATATTTGTTGGACATAAAAAAGTATTTCCAAATCTACAACTATTATAGCAATACGAAGGTCAAAATGGACATCTATAACATGAAAGGAAATTCATGCATATGGTGGCAGGATATGAAGTTCGCCAAGGGCCTATAGAAAAAATAGATGGAGGGGTCGGATTTTAAGAAATACTTTAAGAAACAATATTTTTCTAAAAGTTACTATGAAAGAAAAACGAAAGATTTTTAAGAGCTATGACTCAGTCAAATGGATATGGATGAATTGATAAACAAATTCCTGGAATTATTAAGGTTTTTGCCTTATATCTGGGAGGACAAAGTAAAAATCCAACGGCTCCTAAGTTGTTTACCACAATCCTATAAGAACAAAATTGAATTCGACAACCCCAAGTCCTTAAGTGAAGTGTTCAGGAAGGCTCGAATGTGATACAACTAATACAAACAATGGTCGAAATTTTCCAAGGCTTGGAAAGACAAAAAACAAGACCGAATGAATCAACAGAAGAAGGGATATCATCCAACCCCTTTCCGGAATGCAACAAAGAGTTTTCCAAGGAAATATTTTCATGCCAATAACCAGAACACACAAGGAGGTGGTAAGCCAATCAATCTGGGAATAAAGAAGTTTGGGGACAACCCTAGAGAACCGTTAAAATGTTGGGAATGTGGAGAACCTCACTTAAGGAGGAACTGTCCATGTTTGACTTCAAAAAAGAGGACTATGGTTCACAACCTATAGGAAGCCTCTACGGTGGGAGATGTGGGCATGAGTTTACATCGGATCAATGCAACCGTGCATGGCCGACAAGCTGATCACTAGTCCACTATAGTGGAAGTTGAAGGTAAAGTTTACAATACTCGTGTTTCTATTTTAATTGATCCAAGAGCTACATTGAGTTATATCACTCCTAGTGTAGTGGATTCAAATAAACTTAAGAAAACAAGACATGCAAAATCTTGTCTAGTACAACTAGCAACAAGAACAAAAGGAAAATTATCTGATTTTATTTCCAACTGTGAGTTCAGTTTAGGTGGTCAAAATACAAAGATAAATCAAAACATTCTATTGTTAGGGTCTTATGACATAATTATTGGAATGGACTGGTTAGAAAGGCATAAAGTAGTTTTAGATTGTTATGAAAAATCACTCAAGTATAAAGATGAAAACGACACTATTAAGGCAGTTCAAGGATTATAAAAACCAATCTCAGTTAGACAGATTTCAACAATGCAATTTAAGAAGTGCATGAGAAAATATTGTTAGATTTATGCTATCCAAGTGAAAAATCTGTTGGAAAAAAAAAAAAACCAAGCTTAGAGGATTTTGTCATCTTCCATGATTTTAGAGATGTGTTTGTTGACGAGATACCTGAATTGCCCCCAAGGAGAGAGATAGACTTTTATATCAATCTGTTTCCTGGTTCAACTCTTACATCTAAGGAGCCCTACCAAATGAGTTTACCCGAGTGAACATAATTAAATATTCAACTACAAGAATTGTCGGATAAGGAATACGTCCATCCAAGTATCTCACCATGGGGAGAACCAGTCCTTTTTCTAAAAAAGAAAGAAGGAACTCTAAGATTATGCATTGATTACAGAGAATTAAACAAAATGACGATTAAGAACAAATACCCCTTACCTAGGATCAATGATCCGCTCGATCAAGTAGGTGGGGAAAAGATTTTTTCTAAATTGATTTAAGATCTGGTTACCACAAAGTTAGAATAAAAGATGAAGACATAAGTAAAACAACATTCAGAACGAGATATGGCCATTACGAATTTTTTGTTATACTGTTTGGTCTCACTATCATGTCAACAACTTTTATGTGTTTAATGAACACCATTTTCAGTCAGTACTTGGATAAGTTTGTTTTGGTATTTATTGACGATATCCTAGTGTATTCTAAAATAGATGAAAAACACGAAGAACACCTAAGGATAGTTCTGCAGACCTTAAAAAAAAAAAACTTTATGTTAAATTCGATAAGTGTGACTTTTATCAAAAGAAAATATAGTACCTAGGACATGTAATATCTGAAGAAGGTGTTGAAGTCGATCCAGAGAAAATAAGAGCCATCATGGAATGTTCGATCCCTAAGGATGTAGCAGACATCCGATCATTCATGGGAATCACTGGATATTACCGCATATTTATAGAGGGATTCTCCAAGATTTCATACCCTATCACATCATTACAAAAGAAAGAAACCAAGTTTAACTGGTCACAGAAATGTCAGAACAATTTTAATAAGTTAAAGGAATTGTTAACAACCGCGCCCATTTTAAAGGTAGCATATCTGGACAAAGACTTCACAATCTGTGTGGATGCGAGTAAAGAAGGTATGGGTGGTGTCCTAACTCAAGAAGGGCATGTTATTTGTTATGAGTCCCGAAAACTAAAGGAGCATGAACGAAATTACATCACTCATGACTTAGAGTTAGGAGTTGTAATACATGCTTTAAAGATGTGGTGACACTATATAATGGGCATAAAATTTCTATTATTTACTGATAACAGTGGTGTGAAATTTTTTTTTAGTCAACCAGACTTTAACATAAGGCAAGCAAGATGATTGGCCTTCTTGAGCAAATTTGACTTTGAGGTAAGACACATCAAGGGTAAGGAAAACAAGGTGGATGATTCCTTAAGTAGAAGAACTCATGGGTAGCTTGAAATGAACATTAGCAGGGATGGAAGTGATGTTGAGTAGAGGATAAAGGCTACAAGTAATAATGATAAAAATTACACTAAAACAGTGACACATTTATGAAATAATGCAGAAAATTTAGACAAAACAGATCTGAGTTTAGCCAGAAATGGCCTACTAAGATTTAAAAACAAATTATAGATACCGGATTCTGTTGAATTAAAGTTAATAGTTTTAGACGAAGTACACAAGAAACCATATTCTGGTCATCCAGGATACTAGAAAATGGTGACAACAGTAAGGAAGTTATTTTATTGGCCTAATATGAAGGGGAAAACAACATAATACTTATCTAGGTGCCAATATTGTCAATAGGTGAAAGTTGAACACCACCATCCAGCCAACCCGGTGCAGCCTTTACCTATGTCGGAATGGAAATGGGAGACTATATCACTCGATTTTATTACAAGTTTTCCTAGAACTCAGAAACAAAATGATTCAATTATGGTAGTAATAAATAAACTTAGTAATTCTGCACACTTTATTCATGTAAAGTCTACTTTTAAAGCTATTAACATCACTGAAGTATTCATGAAAGAAATTTTTAGACTGCATGGTATTCCTAAAATGGTGATTTCGGATAGAGACATAAAATTTACATCTACATTTTGGAAAGAATTGTTTGCAAGGTTAAATACTAACTTGAATTTCAGCAGAAGTTATCATCCACAAACATATGGGAAGACTGAACGAACAAACCAAATCATGGAAGATATGCTATGAATGTACGTAAGGACATAACCAAACAAGTGGGAAGACTGCCTTCACTATAATGATCCAAAGACAAATTCTTTCTTGGAATCACTAACTACTATTAATTTATTGAGTTATTAAGTGCATACAAGATTCATCAACAAATGGAGATCACAATATATTCAAGATGTAGAAGCACAAACAAAGATCTAACATTTTTATTATGAGCAATGTAAGATCAATACAATAGATGGCCGATCTGGCATAAACTTCAGATGGCCATACAAGAAATAGATATGATCTGCTACAAAATGCTCCCGACAATACAAAATAAGCCTCCAAAGGCTGGATATACAATGAAGACTAAATCAAGCAGATCTGAGCCGCACTAATGCTCAACCTCCAAGCTGGAAAGTGACACATCCTGCTAGAATGCTGAAGCCCTGAATAATTCTTCCCTGCTACCAAAAGTGTCCAATCATCCGGAGAAATATTCCAAATGATATATCGGGCAACTGTAAGGAAAACCCAGATGTCCAAATTCCCAAATCCACTCTCAAACCCTGTAGATCTGAATTCTTCACTGAATGGTGTGCCCCACTGGATGACTGAAACCCTAGCTGGTTCGACCCTGATGAAGGAGGCCTGCAAATGCTCTGAAACTCTCCAAGAATATAGATCGGGCTATGAGAATCCCGTGGGAGAAGTTTCGGGCTCAGATCTCAAGCATATCTCCCTAGATATGAGTTTTACTGAATCACAGAACGTCCCCTATGGCTCCACGACGTCCCAATTTGCAGACAAATATAGAATGATGATAACCCTCCAGAAAATCCCTCAAATTGATGGTCCTACCCCTGCAAACAAAACCCAACTGTCGGAATGGCCCTAGGCCCTCAGGATAAGCTGGATCGAACCTCCTTTGATAAACTGGCCCTGAGACTAGAATGGTGTGGAGGAGTCTTTCATCCCCGAGACCAAGCTGTGGAACAAGGTGAGTGGATATTTCACCACAGATTTTCTCACAAGGGTTTGTACAGCAAAACCCCCAAACTGAATGCTCAAGAGCAAT
>JASDQU010500391.1:24704-63746 GCA_032191745.1 Picea mariana
TACATTATCCCTTGCGAGTGTTCATTTCAAAATCATGAAATCCCGTTCACACGGCATGCCCTCCACACATTCACGGAATTTCCATTCCTTAATTTCTCTTCGTCGTACCCGCCACGTTCACATTTCTAAATATCTAATAAATAAATTTTACTACTAACAGTTCATCATGCATGACCAATACAGGTTGCCATTAATCAGCTAAAGGCTCGAGGACTTTCCCATTCAGAAGCATTTAACCAAGATTTAGCAAAAAGTTACATTCTTTTCTCTAACAATTCATTTAAACCATCATCTGCAGCAGAGCTACCTTCTCATAAACCTATGGCATCAACTCGGCAACAGTTCTATGGAGATACAGTGAACACCTTCGGGCATGAGGACTAGAACTTCCACTGGTCTAGGGCATTTTCTTATTACTCAACCCATACCACAGAGAACCAAGTAATTTAGACCTTCAAGATTTCTCATGCAGGCTGTGTCCCTGAGGTTTTTGACTGTAAGGACCTAGTCTCTAGGTGCGCCAATAAATTTATTACAGACCAAATAATTATTCCACTACACGACGACTCTTTTGTTTCTTTTTCACCTTAGGTCTTCCGCCAGATGTTGAAATTGTCCGAGCCAACATTGACATTCAAAGGAGAAGATTGCAAACAATTCCTAGAAAATCATAGTAATGGATTGGACATCTTGCCCCATTTTTTGGAAAGGCCGAACCTAGTTCCTGAGATATTACAAGTATGGAGGTTAGTTCATTTAGAAATCCATTTCGAGAAATTGCCTGGCTGTTTACAAGAATAACAGGACAGGAGTCCACAGGTATTGTTTCTCGCAAGTCTCTTTATATTTTGTATTTCACAGTCAACGAACAAGGCCCTTTTGATTGGGGCGGGTTAATTTCCCATGAAATCTCTTCCCAATTGTCCAGCTACAAAAGAAAAAAAGAAATTTTATATGTCATCCTATTTAGTTTTTGCAATAGCACATTCCTGTCAATTTCCGCAACTGTCTCTGTCCAAAAAACTCAACTGTGAATTCCACCTAGTAACGTTCTGGTACTAGGCCTTGTGGAAGAACAAGGATTCCCACTGTTTTTATGAGGTTTTGAATGGATTCTTGTCTGTTTTCAAAGTTTTTTTGTTTGGATAAAATGCTCCCCGCATATCTGAACATGCAACTATTTTTTTTCACAATAATGGGACACTCCAACATTTGGATAATTACATTGTCATAAGAATTTTTGGCTCCACAGAACAACCTGATCTCCTTCCATTTCACGTTACAGACATAGTTTTTATTGCAGAAGTAGCACGTGAATACAACTACTGGTTCCATCTGTTCCAAAGGAAGAAAAAGAAACAGTTCATTCCTCTGCCTTGGAAAATAGGGGAGTTCGTCTTGAAAAACGTCAACAAAATTAACAATTTTGTAGCACATTTTAGCATATCCAACCTTAGATATGCTGAAGACATAAGAGGATTCGACCCCTATAATATTTTTAGAGAGAATTTAGAATCACTTGGCCTCGACGATTGTTTTGTAAATAAACACCTACCCAAAAATAGAGACAGTGACGGTCCTACCTTTGATACCAGTGATGTAGAGATAGTGCAAGGTTGTACTAAATTGTACACACAATAGGGGAAAGGCCCGAGTGACAAGAGTGTTCAATCCACAAATACCACTCCAAAAATCACAACATCCTAGAGCATTGCTCCAATGGCCCATCACAACAATAAAGAAACCCAGAGTTCTTCAAACGGAGGAGGACATAATGACCCTCCTCACTCTAAAATTGATAGTTCTCACAAGCTTCCAGTAGAGAAGAAGAGGAAAAAAAATGTGGGTCAGGCAGAAGAGCCAGAAATTCAGAGTCAGAATATGGAAGTTGACACTGATCTCGATGCCATGTTCCCCTTCCTTGATCATCCCCAATATGGCATCCATCATACCCATCCAATGGACATATCTGTTACCCAAAATTTTGAAGAAGATGAATCCTTTGTGTTCCAGAACATTGTTTTTGATAGATGGAACAAAAGATTGATATTTGAGAAAAAAAATGTTAAAAATATAAAAGGAAAATCTCGTTTAGAGGTTGATGTTGCCAATATGTGGCCATCCCAAATCTGTCAACTTCACATCGCGACTGAAGGACCACTTCATGATTCCATTGGACGCATCGAGACCCATAATGTCAAACTGAAGGACCGAGTCAAGGAATTGGAAGATACTTTCATTCTTATGCCATTGCTTGTCGATTCTTTGGCAATAGCCATGCTTGGCACCCCTGCACCCAATGTAAAAGCATCCTCCACCCTGCTCGCATCCTGTAAAGTATATGTGGAGAACAATATCAAAAAACGAATGGAACCGGTCACCCGGGCGTAAAAAATATCACAAACCATCACTTCCCTTGGAACTAGGGCACATAGCTTGCACAAGCTTTTGCAAGTCGAATTAAAAGATGAAGAAAATTTATTTTTAAAATCGGTTATCCCTTTTGGCAATATTGTCAACAATATGACAGAAACAAAAAGAAGAGAAGAAGATCTTCCATCCAAAAATTGGATCAGCCAATTGAATGCATGTTGGAAACAAAAAGTAAATAACCTGCGTCTCATTGTTCAGTCATGTGAACAATCCATAGAGAAGAAAGATAAATTATTCACAAAGTTGTCAAATATAGACTTAGGAGGGAAAACAAACGACTTCCAAGACCCCCTCTTAATCGCAAACTCCTTTCCCTTAACCAAGAAAGAGTTTGATAAATAGGTTGCTATGTTGAATACCTTGTCTCTTGAAAATTTTTACAACATCCTTCAATTTGATCAAGCTCACGTCCATGATTGGCTAGTCAAATATGCAGTACAGAATGAGGAAATTCACTAGGCTCTCTCTAATCTTTCAATCGACTTCCAGGAATTAGAAAACGAAGTTTTCAACATCAAAATTCGGAATGATATCAACGTTGCCCCAATGAGAAGCTACATTGAAGAATGGGTCGAAAGGCAATTGAAACAAGCCGCCAACGAAAGACAACAGGCAGTTCCTGACATTCCAACAGCCATGGAGAACATCCTTGAAATCGCAATCGTCGCTGACATCAATGAAACGACAGTCGCAATAAAACAACCAAAGTGCTCATATGTACCATTACTGTAAGTTTAGTCATCGCATCTTTCTTTGTTTCTCAGTCCGATTATTCCACTTTCTTAAATACAGATGTATAGGCAAACACGTATACCTTTCCATTTATTTTATTTTGCAGCTATTGCACTCTATCTTCTTTCCACAATCCTTTTTCTTGTACATATTTATCTAATGCTCCGTGGGAGCCCCAATCCCAGTCTACATGACAAACGTGTCTAAATTCCAGTTTATATGTAACAGACTTTAATTTTTTGGTATATTTCAAAATTTGGAGTAGTATGTAACAAACTTTCATTTTTTCACATACTTGAAAAACAAAATGCATTTAAATTTTTCTATGTTATAGACTCTATTCTTATCTTTCCGCATTCTGTATAAAAAATGAATTTGTTTTTTGATATGTTAGACTTTTATTCTTATCCTTCAATAGTCTGTATGGCAAATGCATCTACTCTTTTATATGTTACACACTTTTTTTATATATATATTTCAAAATAAATGGCGTTCAACAATGCAAGCATCATTTACATATACACCATGTTCACAAATGCATTTAAATTTTTATATTACTTATCTCCTATTAATTTAATGTCATCATATATTTTTATCTTTCACGAGTCCATATGGAAAATGAATTTAAATTTCCAAATTTAATCTTGCAGTGTCAACAAATTTTTTACTTTGTTATATACTTTCAAAAAAATTAGGTTTTCTATATACTTTCAAAAGTTAGATGTTGTTGTGTCTGTCGACCGTCATTTAATTTTTCCCTATCTTCCGTGATATACAATTTGCACAACATTTCCGTGATATACATTTTGCACCAAACACTTCATTTCATTTAAAATTCGACCTCATTTTCCACAATTTGCTTTCTAACCTCCTTGACAGAGACTGCGCTGCCACGTAGCCTTGTTGAAGTGGATGTCCTTTATCTAAAGAAACATTTTTCTGAATGAAATCGTTGATGCAAGGTGCAATATGATTCTTTGTAGAATCTATTGTAATATATTTGTGATTGTATGCGAGTTATCCTTTTGTTATTTCTTAATTTATTTCAGTATATTTTGTTTCGAAAAACCTATATGCAATTTTCTATTGTATGGAATGTTATATTACGATATTTCGATAGATTATATATAATTATTTACGGGGAATTAAAGAATTAACTAGTTCCCTCTTCATCGTTCTTTTCAATAAAATTTATTATCCAACTTTGGTTAGATTTTTCTTTCTTGGAAAGTTTTTCTATTAATAAAAATTTCTCCTATAAAATTGTTTTGTGGGATCCTATGAATATAGTTATTTTTACATTTCAATAATTATACATAAATTTCATAAAAAAATTCCATTTCCTCTTAGTAAATAAATATTTCACCTTTTTTGGTAGTCCATCTATATAAAACTCTAAAAGAAAATATATAGTAAAGATCATCAAAACATCTATATAAAACTTTAAAATAAAATGTATAGTAAAGATCATCAAAAGATTGTGGAGCCACAAATCCATAGGATTACCATAGGATTATTCTACATTAACAAGGGAGATTCTAATTGGGTCTTTCCATTGACACTGAGTTTAGGTTTAATTTTTAAGGGATAAATTTTGGTGATGGTATAATTTTCCATGTTTTTTCCAAAAACAAGATTCCTCAATTTCCTTTTTTTTCTAAAAATAATTCAATTCTATAGGATAAAAGAAACTTACCTTAAAAATTGTCAAAAAATAAAAAAAGTATATAAAATTATTATAAATTGTAATGTTTTTGCAAAAATATTTCTAAATAATTTATAGTTTACATATTAAGGACTAACAATATTCACCAATGTTTCTATATTTTAACATAAATTCTACTCCTTAAAATTAACATAAATTCTACACCTCTAATTCCTTTAGGTATGTCTCAATACCCCTTCTCTATTCATCCTATCCTTCATCACCAACTCTCTTTGTTGAAACTCCATATTTTTGGCCAGTACTTCTCAATTATTCGATCCCTCTTGAATTCTCTCTTTTCTCTTTCCAAATCTCGTTCTTCCTCCATAGAACCATTTCCCATTTACTTACTTTATTCTACTATCTACATACTAGGTCAACCCCACACATAATAATTTAAAATATCATAGTTATCAAGTTGAAGGACATATAATATTCCTTCTCTAGTATTATCTTCATGCATGTAACAACCTTGTCCTCCAATTTCCCATGAGATCACTTCCTAAACTACTCTTCTACTCTAAAAAAAATTGTTTAGCGCTACAACAATCTCAATGATATACTCTTATATGATACTCTTATATGGTATTCTTCACCCAAAAATCAAGAAATCTTTGCACCTTATGGTTGAAACTTTGTAGTGCAACCAAATTCTAGATATTTCAATAGATATCCATCCTCCTCTTACAAATTTGTAATGGATGCTCTGCTAGTCTCTTTAACCACTGAAAGAGTACCACCATGAGCTATACATAAAAATTTTCATATTTTCCATGGTTATGATGTAGCCATCGAAATAAATTACCCTTAATATGTTATTTCATAAATTGGTTGATCTACTGGAACCTATAGTCCTCTATGTAATTTTGGGTCAACTCATTGATTAGGTTGATAGAATTCCATACACATAAAAAAGCGTCCCAATAATTTAACCATTTGTTTTCTCGAACTTAGAATACGACCTACATAGGTGTCAAACAAATATGTGTTTTGTAGTCTAATTTCATATTCAATCTTCAAAATGGGTAAGGTCTCATCCAAACTATTGTGCCAAGACTAAATATTATATGGGGGTCACACAATATGACTATGATGATTGACATTAACTTCATTAGATATCGTTCTCTTAACTATTTTGATATATATCATTCATCGTGATGACACTCATTTCAATATATTAAAGAGACATAAACCATTATCATTCGTAGCATCATCTTCTTTATAACATCTAATAAATTAAAGTGAGAAACATTATCATATCCATAACATACACATCTAGATATAACATCTAATCTAGATAAATTAAAGTGAGAAACAATACCATATCCATAACATACACATCTAGAGTAAATAGGATTCATTAGTTACCACAATTGAAAAATAAAAGTAAATTACATCATCACCACTCATAATGAATATAACGACAATTTTGAATGGGGGATCATTCCATTAATATCCAACACAATCCAATACATTCTCTTATAAAAAGTATAATAGGACTCATACAAATCATGTTATAGAGTATATATAGCTCGTTAACCTAAGAAACAACAATTAATATAGAGTATCACATTTGAACATTCACCGCAACTCTTTATCTTTCCAACTTATCTCACCATTTAACACTATCAACAACTCCCTCTCTAACTATCACAACCACAACTCTTTATCTTTCCAACTTATCTCACCATTTAACACTATTAACAACTCCCTCTCTAACTATCACAACCTTTGATTTGTTAACTCTATTGGCTCATAACTATTGTAATTGTAGTGGTACAACCTTTCTCTACCCTCTACCTTGGTTACCATATTTTCCTTGATTTGTTCATTTTCCTTGTTGTGCACATCATTCATGTGCTCTATGAATGAACTCATCATTCTCAAGTGCTACAAAACAATCCTCCAACTATCCCCATAGATATAGGTCCTACATATTTATTTGTTGTTTCCATATTTTGGTGCCCTACCTTTGACATGCAACTCAATTCATTGATTACCCAAAAATGTGTCAATCTTCCCTCTTGGATATCATAACATGATTATCCTCAAAACTCAAAATAAGAGGCCTAGTCATAGGAATCACTACTAGTACTATAAGGGAGTTTTTTTGTAGAGTAATTATCACCCATAACTATATGTATAGATGATGGGCACTCAAGATCTATGATGATTAGAAATATCTTTCATCATCTTTCTAGTGCTTGAGTGACTCATGCCATTGCATCAATGAGGATTTAGAGGAGAACATATCACATCTTGATCCATGTGGATCTTAGTGGCCATCCACCTTTTTGAGTAAATTAATGTTTTCAAGCATGTGGTTTTGATAAACCATGGTATTCACTCTTTTTGTGGGAATGTAATGTAATTCTATCTCCATTTGTTACTTACAAACATCATGTAATGAATTCCTAGTAGTCTTGAGTTCACCACTCTGTCAAAGAAATCTCCATAGTGAGTGTCTCTTCCATTTTACTTTATTTCTATAATTGAAGAAAAGAGAACATAGAATAAGTCTCACATTCTAGTTGGTGTTTCTCCCATATTGGGTTTCTCTAGATACATGTTGTGTTAAGTTATATGAATGGTGTGTATATTTTTGTGTGTTCATTCAATTTTTTATTCAATTATTTTCATAAATTCAAAAAAATCTACTAATTAATTAATCTAGGATCTAAGAAAAATTAGTTTGCATAGTCTTAGATTTCATAATGTTATAAATTCTATTATTAGATTGGATGATCTTGGAAGTTGATTTATAAAAGAGTACACCTCATTCACTGTAACTTTTTCCAATATATCATCACTAAAAGGACTTAGAAAAGGGGATCGTGTACACCAACCTAATTAGGTTTGTCAAAGTTAACATAAACATAGATTTGACGTATTTTCTTGTAGACTATCTCATAGTTAAAGTGATCAAATCATATTTCTCTTTTGGAAATATCAACCCAAGATTTTATCTATTTCTTATTCCACTTCTCTTTGTAGTCTAGGTCCATTCTATGTAGTATTTTATTTATCATCCTAGCACATGGCTTGGACTCTATTATCATTTCACTAAAATCAGAAACCATTCCTTTCATTCATGTGAAAAGTTATGGAGAAAAAATGGCATACTCGTGAAGTAGAGCTACAATCTTTGCGACTATATTTTCATCCTAATAATCCCGACTAGTTTTGGTTCATCCTCGATTCCAATATTAGTCCCCATGACTACATGCATACTCTATCAAATTCCATTTCATAAGTTGGGGAAAAGGGTTAGACGAGGGATAGTTGGTTGATTAAGTACTCTTGTATATTTTCAATGTTGGTGACAGCATTGTGTATTGACCATGATGCATTTTCTACTCGGTGTTGATTACGATGAAAAATCGTCTCTATTATATTTATCTTGAAATTTATATTTACATGCACGTTTTTTATGTTATTCTTCTTCAATGCTTTGTTATAATGGATGATCCTTTTATAATAGGGTGAAATATGTGGTTTATATTTATCTTGAAATTTATTATTTACGTGGATGTTTTTTATGTTATTCTTCTTCAATGCTTTGTTATAATGGACGATCCCTATGTGGTTCAATGCTTTGTTATAATGGATGATTCTTTTATATTATGGTAAAATATGTGGTATATATTTATCTTGAAATTTATAATTTACATGGATGTTTTTTATGTTATTCTTCTTCAATGTTTTGTTATAATGGATAATCTTTATGTGGTTTTTATTCATGAGTATAATAATAATAATAATAATAATCTATTTTTAAGGTCACGATCAAGTCACCACACCAAATTAGTATATGGGACCCCCTTGTTTGTGGGACAAGGGACCCCTTCCGCCCAACAATTTGAATCGTAAAGTCTACGAAGGTATACATACCCTACCCCCCTCTAGATTTGAACCTGTGACCTCTTAAGAGGAAACACATGTTCTTAACCATTAGACCCACTTAGGCTGTATTTAATATATATATATATATATATTTAAAAATAATTAAAATGAATGTGAATAAAGTTAATTGTTGATCATATTGTTATGGTCGTCACTTATCCAATATATTGTTATGATATTCACTTATCCAATATCTAGGCATTGCACTTTGCGTGAGGCCTTCCATATTTTAAGGATTCACAACTTTTTTCTTAAAATACAATAGCCAACCTTTTTCTTAAAATACAATAGCATGTGTTAAACATGTCTACAAACATCTCTATGAACCTTGATGTACTACTTTGAACCCACAAAGTGTGTACTAAAATTGATTGTCAACTTTTGATAATACACAATCCCTACTTTCAATATTACACATTCAATGAATGATAGTGCATTGATTGTGTTCTTCTAATCCATAAATTATACAAACCTTTTATTTATTTTATATTGAAACGATAAAAATGAAAAGAGATTTTTCTTTTTAAGTTTGGAAACACATAGACACATTCAATTTCACCAAAATATAATAAGGTAAAGTGGGATGGATATGTAAAGATAGGATTAAACAAATAAATTTGAATTTTATGAGAATATAACTAGCAATAACTATTTTATAAAAGTGGTTGATACACAGAGATCTAAGTCATTTTCCACCTTTCCAAACTAATGGTTTTGATTGACTTATATCAACCACTTTTACAAAGTAGTTGTTGCTAGTTGACACAAACCATTAATATATTAATTAATTATTACATTAATGTAATATATTAATGTATTAATGTATATAAATTAATACTCTATTAATATAATAATGTAATGTATAAATTAAAGTATTGATTTGCATCAGGTAATGTATTAATTGATTAATGCATTAATAATGTAATGTATTAATTAATTATTACATTAATACATTATTAATTAATACATTTCTAAAGTATTAATACACCAATAAGGTAATACATTAATAATACAATAAATACATCAATAAATACATTAAATACATTAATAAATGCATTTCTAAAGTATTAATCCATTAAAAATGAATTGATACACTAATAAAGTAATGCAGTAATAAAGTAGTAATATGTTCGCCTCAGTATATTTAGTAATACATTATTACATTATTGTAATGTATACATTAAATTATTAATACATTAATGTATAATGTAACATATTAAACTATTAAAAAATGTAAAATAATGTAACATAATGCATTAATGTCATGACCATAAATAACATTAATGTATACTCTCATCACTATGAATGACATTAAGGACATTAAGGTATACTCTAATGTATTAATTTAATGAAGTAATAGATTAATACATATTTAATAAAAAAATTACTACATGATTAATATATTTATACATTAATAATGTAATGATACATTAATGTATAAATTAACTTAATGTATAATGGTAAAGTCTACGGAGGTATACATACCCTACCCCCCTCTGGATTTGAACTTGTAACCTCTTAAGAGGAAACATGTATTCTTAACAATTAGGCCCACTCAAACTATATTAATGCATTAATACATTTTGAATAAAGTAACAAATTAATAGAGTGGTAATGCATTTACCTTAATGTATTTAGTAAAACATTATTAAAGTATTAATAAGTTAATCATATAATGTATTAATTAATTAATTAATACAATATTAAGTAATGCATTGCTAAGGCATGAATATATTTATAATACATTAATAAATACATTATTAAAATATTGATATCTTAATAAATACATCATGGTTTTTTATGGTCATTAATACATTAATGACATTGATACCCTAATAAAGCAATGCATCGATAAAGTAGAAATACATTATTAAGATTGAGACATTAATACATATATGCAATGTATACATTAAAGTATTAATTTACATTAATGTATAATATAATGTATTAGTTAATGGATACATTAATAATATAATGTATTAATTAGTTAATACAATGCTAAAGTAATAATACACTAATAAAGTAATACATTAATAATACATTATCAAAGTAATAATACATTAATAAATACATTATTAAAGTATTAATACCTTAATAAATACATTATCTATATAGCAATACATTAATAATACATTATTAAAGTATTAATACATTAATTGACAATAACCATGCCTAACATTGGTAGACCTTGGTTGACTTTGGGAAGGAAAGGTTGATTATGTTTGATTGTGGTTGTCCTTCACCATGGTTGATGGTGGTTGTCCTTCATCATGGTTGAAAATGGTTGACCATGTCTATGGTTGACGTTGGTTGACCATGTGGATCTGATTATGGTGGGACATGTTGATTATGTTTAACCATAATTTAATATGGCTCTGTTGCATTGCAATATTGATCATGGTTTGGTTGTCACACTATGACATCGGGATTTCTTCGTTACATTGTGACATGAGATTTTGTTCATCACATCACATCGTAAGGTTATGGTCATCAAATTTCAACAAAGAATTTTTGTTGGTTACATTATCGTGTTGGAATAGGTTTTTCATAGTCTCATAGTCGGTTATGTTCATCACATTGCGACATCGGGAAATGTTCGACTCATTGCAATGTTGGTATAATTTTTCTCACATTCCCACATTGGGTTGTGTACATAACATTGTGGCCATGGGTGGTGTTCGTCCAATTGTGACATTTGGAAATGTGTGTCACAATGTGACATTGGGATATGTGCATCACATACCGAAGCAAGGATATGTTCGTCACATTGCAATCACATGAATATGTTTGTCACATTGAGATGTCCATTTATCTTTGTCACATTGTGACCATAGGGATATGTTCATCACATTGTGAAAGATGTAATACATTATTAAAGTATTAATACATTAATACATTAATTGGTAGTGACCATGACCATGGTTAAATTTGGTATAGCTTGATTGACTATGGGAACAAAAGGTTGATTATGGTTGATAGGGGTTTTTTATGGTCAATGACACCCATGATTGAACTTCGTTGACCATTTGGATCTTATTATGGTGGTCCATGTTGATTATGTTTAACCATAGATTACTATGGCACTACTGCATTGCAATGATGATCATGTTTTGGTTGTCACATCATGAGATAAGGTTTTGTTCGTAAAATTGTGACATAAGATTTTGTTCATCACATCACATCATAAGGTTATAGTCATCAAATTACGATGAAGGATTCTTGTTTGTCATATTTTGGCATTCAAATAGGTTTTTGACAGTGTTACAATGGGTTATATTCGTCATATTATGACATTAGGAAATGTTGGTCTCATTGCAATGTTGGTCTCATTGCAATGTTGGTCTATGTTTGTCACATTCCCACATTGGGTTGTGTACATTACATTGAGACCATGACTTTTGTTCGTCCCATTGCGACATTTGGGAATTCTTTTTACAATGCGACGTTAGGATATGTGCATAACATTTCAATGCAAGGATATCTTCGTCACATTGTGATGACAGGGATATTTTCATCATATTGAGTTGTATGTTTATGTTCATCACATTGCGATGATAATGCTTTGTTCGTCACATTGAGATAACAAGGCTAAGACCTGCACATTGTGACAATATGGTTATGTTGATAACATTATGATGATGGGTCTATGTGAATCACATTGTGACAACAAGGATATGTTCGACACATTGCGACATTACCTAGATTGCGATGCTACTATGTCTTGATTAAGGTTGGTTGTCATTGATGTCGACCCTTGAAGAAAGCTCGGTAGCACAAACGTTTGGGTAATGGGCCCAATTTTGTTTTATGTAGAGATGACTCATTGTTGTCTTTTCATGCTTGATAATAAGTAGAAATGTATGAACTCCAAAGTGGGCCCCTTATGGTGAAATCCCTCACAGGAAGACGCTTTGCAAATTAAGTTATCCTAGAAGTATGGTTAGAAAACCCATGCTTATTTGTGGAATAATGAGATGAAGGTCAGTGAATTTGTAAGTAAAACTATCCTATATGTATAGTGTTTATCATGCCATTTCCGTTGGTATATGGAACATCACATAATTCCTCATTGTTAGAGAGTTATGGCCTTACGAAGTTGGAGGACCCTCTTATGTCATCTAAAATCCCCAAAAGGTCAATGTAGTCAAAGTGGTTTAACAGATTTTAGAATGTAAATAATAAAGTGAAGTGATGAGTGTACTATAATTCAAAGTGAATACAAAATAAATTATTTAAATAATAAATTTAATGGATAAATTAGAAGTGGGTTAACTCTAAAATAAGGAAAGTGGGCAAAGTGACCTAGAAGATGTTTTTAAGGAAGCTACTTGGAGAGTATAAATAAGAGGCAAGGTTCTCTCATTTTAGATACACTTGAGCATATTGAATACCTATAGGTGTTTGATGTAACCAAAGGATATATAAGCCAAATTTTCGAGGGAAGGTGAAGAAAAGAAGGCCGAAATTCAAGGAATGATTAATTCTCTTGATGATGCTTTCTAAGGTATGCTATTTACAGGTCACCTCACCATTTTCACAATAAAAAAATTTCTAGAATGATTTAAACCGTGAAATTTTTATTCCATTGAGGAAACATATCCAAGTATATGTGGTAAAAAATTCAGCTTATGGGTCGTTGTATTTTTGGATTTACTCTCCCTGGAAAATAGGGTTTGTGGTTAGTCGTGAAACTATTCAAAAATAGGTGTTTCAGGTAAAAAATTCATAACTTCTTCATAACAGATCCAAATTCATTAATACCAAATGTGATGGATAGAGAATAGTCTGTGGTATTTTTTGTAATAGTTTCATATTGATTCAACAAATATTACATGTGGGGCACACTCTACAAGGTCGCTTTCTAGAATAAGTCAGAATTCTGCAAGGTATGCCATTTTTCCTATAACTCCTTTTCTAAGAGGTTTCAAGTAGTGACACCTGGAGAAATTTCATAAAACACACCAAAAAACATTGTATATCAGTTTTAAATCTTTATTTATTACAGGTATAAAGTTATGATTATTTCAAGTTAGGGTTGTTGACTAATCCATAACCAGTCATGTGAGACTAAAGAAAAGTTTGATGAAAATGCTAGTGTCTTGTTGTTTAAAGATAAGGAAGGTTTGAAGGTATGTGATCATATACACTAGGTCTATTACAAAGTTATAAATAATATTTGGATGATGTAATTGATGAGGTATTTTAGTTGAGGTACAAGTTGGGTACATGGTTGAGACAACTAGTTGATGAGTTGGAACATACATGAGGTGTATAGTTGATGATGTTGGTACATATTTATGAGTCATAGTTGATGAGTAGTTGAAACATGATTGGTACATACTTGATACATGGTTGGTTGCAATTTTTTATGGTACACATTGATTACAAATTGATTGGTACAGGTTGGTGCATGGTTGATGCACTTGTTTAGGGTATAGGTTGGTGCATGGTTGATGCACTTATTTATGGTACAGGTTGATTACAGGTTGAGGTACAGGTTGATTCATGATTCAAGTTTATTGGTACAATTTTACAGTGGTATATCTTACAGTGATAGTGTGACAGTGGTTTCATCATTCTACATCTACTTCATGTCTGTTGGACGGGGCAAGGACAAGTGGTTGTACCCACCTTCTGATTGTAGCCAAAGAACATAGGGGGTTTTAGCCTCCTTCTGGTTGTATCTAGAGAATTGGGGAGTTGCATCTTCCCTCAGGTTGTAGCCTAAGAAACTAGGGGGTTGGAGCCTCCTTCCAGTTGCAGCTGGAAAACAAGGGAAGCTGGTGCTTCCAATGAATGTGATTCTTCAATACATATAAGAAAAAGCATTCTGTGGTTTTCTCCCTCTTTGGGTTTCAACGTAAAACACGAGTGTACTGTGTATGTTTATGATTGTTTATTTGTTCATTTCTCATTATTGGATGATAATTCTACATTGATATAACACTTGGATTATTTGGTTTAAAAAGGTTTATAATTTCTCTATTACTGATTCACCCCCCCTCTTAAGAATCCAACAATTGGTAGCAGAGAAGGTTCCTTCAGAAATCAGTTTAACCACTGAAAGGTAGATCATGGAGAACAAAAAATTATATAAAGATTGAATACCACAATTTGATGGACAAAAGTATGTTTTTTGGAGCATAAGGATGAAGACATATATACAGGCACAAGGATTTGAAATTTGGCAATCATTTGTAGATGGATACACAACACCAACAGTTCCACCAACAAATGACAAAGAAGTGAAACTCGGCCAGAATAATTCCAAAGACACAAATGCAATTCTGAATGGTATGAATGAAACAATATTCACCAAAGTTGCACATTGTAAATCTATTAAAGAGATTTGGGACAAGCTTCGAAATATTTATGAAGGAGATTCAAAAGTCAAAGAAAGAAATCTTCAAACTTACAGAGGTCAGTTCGAACAACTAAAGATGAAGGAAGATGAGAATATTGCATCCTACTTCTTACGAGTCAATGAAATAGTGAATGAAATCATAGGATTGGGAGAAGAAATCGAAGAATCTGTAATTGTTCAAAAGGTACTAAGATCTCTTCCTATGATATTTGACCCTAAGATATCAGCGGTAGAAGAAAGATCAGATCTAAAATCAATAAACATGGACAAACTGCATGAAATCTTCACACCATATGAAATGAGAATTGAACAAGAAAATCTAGATGTAAAAGAAGCATCTTTCAAAGCACCCAAAAGATAAAATAAAAACGAAAAGCAACAAGAAGAACATAGCAACAACAATGATGTCTCGGAAGATGATGAAGAAGTGGCCAACTTCATCAAAATACTGAACAAGGGAACCGATGATAGGTATAAAGGTAATCTTCCTTTAATTTGTTTTAATTGTGATGGTAGTGGTCACTTTGCTAACAAATGTCCTAATAAGAAAAAGATAAATGATGAAGGTTACTCAAAAATCAAACAAACATATAAAGGCAAAAGAACTACAAAGAAAGTTTTCAAGAAAAACTTATGCACCAAAGAAGACATCTCATCATCAGATGAAGATGAAGTGAGTGATAGTGAGACACAAAGAGTTCTATTCATGGCATTAGAACACTCTGATAAAGAAGACTCTGAATACAAATATGAAGAAGTTAAAGAAGAATATGAATAACTCGAAGAATAAATTGAAAAGGCAGAAGTTGACTACCAAGAAGAATTGATGTGTTCCATAGAAGTTATCAGAAGAGAAAAAAATAAAAACAAGAAACTACAAGAGGAACTAAACAAGAAAGAAGATTCTCAAGAACTAGAAAAATTGATCACAAATTTGAAGGATCAAATAGAAGAAGATAAAATAATTGAAGAAAACACTCAAGGAACAACTAGAAGAAAAGGACATGATCATTGGAAATTTGGAAGGAGAGATTGTCACATTAAGAAAGGATATTCAAAAGAAAAATATGCAGAATAGCTCAAAAGTTTTGGATGACATTATGAGCAAACAAAAATCTCATCTTCACAAGTCTAGACTTGGATACAATCAGACAGAAAATGGATCAAGATCCAAAAGAACAGAGAAGGAAACATATCCAAAAAGCTATGTGGAAACAATCAAAGCAGATAGGAAGATATAAAAAGAAGATTACAAGGAAACTCCTCCACCGAGAAGATTCATATTTCAGAATCAACAAAAGACAAATAGGCCTAAAGAAGAAGAAGGATTCATAAGAGCACCTCCTTTCATAATATCTTCAACTCCTGGGTATCAAACTATATTTTTTGGTTTATGTTATTCATGTAATAATTTTGGACATAAAGATGTGAATTTCAGAGCTAACAACAGAAACATAAAAAACTTTGAAATTCATACACAAAAGGGTTATCCAAGAAGGCCAAGTGAAACATGGAGAAGAAGTTACAATAGGTTTGAATCTTTCAGAACTGAAGTGGAATGTTACTAATGTAACAACTTTGGACACATGGCCAAATATTGAACAATGACAGTCTCTCCTAGAGAACTACAACATAATAACAATCTTGCCTAGGGAACTACAACATAATAACAACAATCATAGACAGGAACCTCAGAAAAGGACATGGATAACAAAGTAGAACCAGTATAGCAATGAAGAATGCACACTCACTCTACAAGATAAGCAGAAGAAACATGGTTGGTATGTTGACAATGGTTGTTCCAAAGACATGAAAGGTGATAGAGACAAGTTTCTTACATTAAGAAAGGAAATATATGGATCAGTCTCCTTCATAAATGATGATTCAACTAAAACTATTGGAAAAAGGCACAATCATAATTGGGAACAAGAATACAAAGGAAGAAAATGTTCTACTAGTAGAAGATATAAAACATAATCTTCTAAGTGTGATTCAAATGTGTGACCAAGGTAATAAAGTTACTTTCGATTCACAAAAGCGAGAGATAAGAAAAGAAGGTTCAGGAAAATTGATTGCTACAACTGCAAGAACTTCAAGAAACATATATGTGTTAAGTGAAATTGGAAATAAAAAGTTTTTTCTAGGAAAGGAATATGAAATTTGGCTATGGCACAGAAGAATGGATCACATACATTTTGATAACCTTGTCAAATTTAGCAAAAGAGAAGTAGTTAGAGAAATTCCCCAGATCATGAAACCAACCAACACTTTATGCAAACATTGTCAACAAGGAAAGCAAACAAAGACCAAGTTCAAATCAAAGGAATATTCAACAACAAGACCATTGGAAATTGTGCACGTTGATCTAGTTGGACCAATTAGAACAAAGGGTTTAAAAGGTGAGAAATATTTTATGTTATTAGGTGGTGATTATATAAGAAGGACTGCACTTTTGTTTCTCAAGAATAAGTTAGAATCTTTTGAAAACTTTAAGATCTACAAGGAAATGGTTGAAAATTAAATTTATTCAAAAATTAAATGCTTGAGATATGATAATGGAGGAGAGTTCACTTCAAAGGAATTTATGGAATACTATAGCAGTCATGGAATAAAAAGGAAATTCTTCGTTGCTAGGACACCTCAACAAAATGGAGTTGTTGAAAGAAAGAACAGGAAAATACAAGAAATGAATCGAACAATGCTAATGGATTCCAAATTGACAGACATATTTTGGACATAGGAAGTGCATACAATAGTTCACATTCAAAATAGAGCAATGCTCAAAAACAACAATGACAAAACTCCCTACGAGTTATGGAAAGGAAGACCAACAAATGTGAAGCACTTTAGAGTTTTTGGAGGCAAATGCTACATCAAAAGAGAAGATGGAAGAATGAGAAATTTTGACTCTCGTGTCGATAAAGGAGTACTTGTTTGTTACTCAAGTATAAGCATACAAGTGTTACAATCTGAGATTGAACAAAGTTGTAGAAAGCATCAACGTAACAATTGATAAAACAGACAGACCAGAATTAAAGGAAGAAGAAAATGAATCAATGGAACATCCTTTCAAAAAAGAAGCAGAAGATGAAAAAGAAGTAGAAGAGGAATATGAAGAGAATCTAACAGAACAAGAAGAAGAGAAAGTTCAACAAGTGTCTCCAAATACACCTAGCAGAAGAGTACATAAGAATCATCCTTCAGGTCAAATTATCGAAAACAAAGATGCATAAGTTGAGACTAGAAGAAGAATCCGTTAACCAGAAAAAACACACCTAACACTCTTATCTACAATTGAACCAAACTAATTTGAAGAAGCCAGCAAGGATGAATTTTGAAATAAGGCCATGGATGAAGAATTGGATCAAATAGAGAAAAATGACACTCGAGAATTGGTTCCAAGACCAAATAATAAGAATGTGATCGGTACAAAATGGGTTTTCAGGAATAAATTTAATGAAGATGGACAGTTTACAAGGAAAAAATCTAGATTGGTATGTAAAGGATATGCACAGATTGAAGGAATCGACTTTGAAGAGACATTTTCCCTAGTTGTCAGAATGGAAGCAATCCATTTTTTTTAGCTTATGAATGGTCCAAAACTATTATAGTGTATCAGATGGACATAAAATAATCTTTTCTGAATGGAGAACTTGAATAAGAAGTCTACATTGAACAACCAAAAGTATTTCAGTTGTCAGAGAATGCAGACTATGTGTGCAAATTAAAGAAGGCCTTGTATGGTCTAAAACAGGCTCCTAGAGCATGGTACTCTAGAATGGATAAATATCTACAACAAGGAGGGTTTAGAAAAGGAATTGCAGACAACCACCTCTACATCAAAGTAATTCAAGATAATATTTTATTAATTGAAGTTTATGTTGATCATATTATTTTTGGTAGTGATGATGACATGTTAAGCCAGAAATTTGCAAAGGATATGCAGAATGAATTTGAAATGTCATTACTTGGAGAACTATCCTTCTTTTTGAGACTTCAGATACGTCAAAGAAACCAAATTTTTATTTCTCAAACCAAGTATATCAAAGAAATGTTAAAGATGTTCGGAATGGATGATTGCAAACCAGTTATCACTCCCATGCAAACTAGTTGCAAGTTAAGAAATGATGATGAATCAAAATCTACAGATCAGAGGAAATACAATTCAATGATTGGCAGCCTACTATATGTGACAACATCCAGACCAGATTTAATGTAGGCAGTTGGAAAGGTGGCAGGATTTCAAGAAGAACCAAAGGAATCACATGTATTAGAAGTGAAGAGAATTTTCATATATCTCAAAGGAAGAGAAGAGTTTGGATTATGGTATCCAAACTAAAATGATCTATCTCTTATTTCCTACACAAATGCAGATTGGGTAGGTTGAATTGATGATAGATGGAGCACCAGTGGAGCAACCTTCTACTTGGGTGAGTGTTTAGTATCATTTCTAAGAAAGAAAAAATCATCAGTATCTCTATCTACAGCCAAGGCAGAGTATATTGAAGCAACAACATGTTGTACACAGGTTCTTTGGATGAAACAAACTTTTATAGATATAGAGGTTGAGTATGATGATCCCATTCCAATCTATTTTGATAATACAAGAACCATCAGTATCTAAAAGAACCTAGTGATGCACTCAAAGAAAAATCACATTCCAATCAAGTATCACTTTATACGAGAACAAGTTGCATAAAAGAACATCAAAGTTGAGTATGTGGGAACAAAAGAACAAGTGGAAATAATCTATACAAAATAGCTCCACGAGAATCCTTTCAGTATCTTTTCCAAAAACTCAGAGTTATTTCTACTGCAAAATGAATGCTTTTGAATGATTATCTTATATGTATTATATGTACACAAGGATGCACCATGAATAGTACAATTCAATAAGGGGGAGAAGCCCCATATGGAAAGATACCTTTGCCATTGATGACAAAGGGGGAGAGATTCATGAGATGCCAAGGGAAGAGGGATGGTTCCAGAGGGAGAAATGGTCAAAGAGATGCAGAGGACAGAGGCATGTTTCCAGGGGGAGCATGAGTGATATGAATTCAGTATTGCATGAGATAATTTCAGTTTTGCATGAGAGTGTTTCCATCAATGCCAAAGAGGGATATTGTTGATTAAGGTTGGTTGTCATTGATGTCAACCCTTGAAGAAAGCCCGATAGCACAAAGGCTTGGGTAATGGACCCAAGTTTGTTTGATGTAAATATGACTCATTATTGTCTTTTCATGGTTGATAATAAGTAGAAATGGATGAACTTGAAAGTTGTCCCGTTATGGTGAAAGCCCTCATGGGAAGACGCTTTATGGATTGAATTATCCTAGAAGTATGGTTATAGAAACCATGCTTATTTATGGAATAATGAGATGAAAGTTGGTGAATTTTCCAGTAAAACTATCTAGATGGATATTTCTTGTCATGCCATTTCTGGTGGTATGTGGAACGTTGCATAACTCCTCACGATTAGAGAGTTATGGCCTTAGGAAGTTGGAGGAACCTCTTATGTAATCTAGTATCCCCAAAAGGTCAAAGTAGTCAAAGTGGTTTAAGAGATTTTNGTGAAGTGATGAGTGTACTATAATTCAAAGTGAATAAAAAATAAATTATTTAAATAATAAATTTAATGGGAAAATTAGAAGTGGGTTAACCCTAAAATAAGAAAAGTGGGCAAAGTGACCTAGAAGATGTTTTTAAGGAAACTACTTGGAGAGTATTAATAAGAGTCAAGGCTCTCTCATTTTAGATACACTTGAACATATTGAATACCTATAGGTTAATGAGGTAACCAAGGGATATCTAAGCCAAATTTCTGAGGGAAGGTGAATAAAAGAGTGTCGGAATTCAAGGAAGGATAAATTCTTTTGATTATGCTTTCTAAGGTATGTTATTTACAGGTCATCTCACAATATTCGCAATAAACTTTTTTATATAATGATTCAGACTGTGAAATTGCTATGACATTAAGGAAACATACTGAAGTATCTTTGATAAAAATTCATCTTTTGGTTCGTTGTATTTTTGGATTTACACTCCGTGGATAATAGGGTTTGTGGCTAGTCCTAAAACTAGTCAAAAACAATTGTTTCAGGTAAAAACGTCATAACTTCTTCATAATAGATCTAAATTTAGTGATACCAAATTTGTTGGCTATAATATTGTCTGTAGTATGATGTGTAATGGTTTCATATCTATTCAACAAATATTCTATGTGGGCCACTCTCTACAAGGTTTCTTTCTAAAATAAGCCAGAATTCAACAAGGTATTCCATTTTTTATATAAATCCTTTTCTGAAAGGTTCCAAGTAGTGACACCTGGAGGAATTGCATAAAACACACTGAAGAAAATTGTATATTAGTTTCATATCTCTATTCATGAAAGGTATAAAGCTATGATTATTTAAAGTTAGGGTTGTTGACTAATCCAAAACTAGTCATGTGAGACTAAATAAAATTTTGATGAAAATGCTAGTCTCTTGTTGTTTAAAGTTAAGGAAGGTTTGAAAGTATGTGATCATATACACCAGGTCTATTAAAAATTTACAATTCATATTTGGATGAAGAAATTGATGAGGTATTTTGGTTGAGGTACAAGTTGGGTACATGGTTGAGACAAGTAGTTGATGAGTTGGCACATACATGAGGTTTATAGTTGATGATGTTGGTACATATTGATGAGTCATAGTTTATGAGTAGTTGAAACATGATTGATACATACTTGATACATGGTTGGTTGCACTTGTTTATGGTACAGGTTGATTACAGATTGTTTGGTACAGGTTGGTGCATGGCTGATGCACTTGTTTATGATATAGGTTGGTGCATGGTTGATGCATTTTTTTATGGTATAGTTTGATTACAGGTTGAGGTACAGGTTGATGCATGGTTGATGCATGGTTTGGGTTTATTGGTACAAGTTTACAATGGTATATATCACAGTGATAGTGTGACAGTGGTTCTATCATTCTACTTCTACTTTAGGGCAGTTGGACAGGGCAAGGACAATTTGTTTTAACCACCTTTCACTTGTGGCCAGAGAACATAGGGGGTTGTAGCCTCCTTCTGGTTGTATCCAGAGAATTGAGGAGTTGGATATTCCCTCAAGTTGTAGCCTGAGAAACTAGGGGGTTGGATCCTCCTTCGAGTTGTAGCTGGAAAACAAAGGAAGTTGATGCTTCCAATGATTGTAGTTCTTCAAGACATAAAAGAAAAAGCATTTTTTGGTTTTCTCCCGCTTTGCGTTTCCACGTAAAACACTGGTGTATTGTGTATGTATGATTGTTTATTTGTTCAATGCTCATTATTGGATGATAATTCTACATTGATATAACACTTGGATTATTTGGTTTAAGAAGGATTATAATTGCTCTATTACTCATTCACCCCCCCTCTGAGTAATCCAAAACTATGTTTTTCATATTGCAACATTCTTACATTCATGATGTTACAACGTCATATTTTATTTATTATATTGAAACGCAAGGTTATATTCATCACATAAGGTTTAACATTACCTTAACTATGGTTGACTATTATTGACAAAGATGAAGAGTATGGTTTAATATAGTTGACCTTTCCCATGGTTTCCTATGGTTTTCCATAGTTGGTTATGCTTAACCATGGTTGAGCTTGACTTGGACCAAAGTTTAATAGATTAGTACATTTTTACATTGATGCATTAATAGTTTAATAAATTAAAACATAATAATTTGGAAAATTCTATCACATTATGATGATAGGATATTTGTGTGAGATTGCAATGAGGAGGCTATGTTTGTCACATTGTGACAACAAGGCTATGTCCATCGCATTGCGACGATAAGACTATCTTCATGGCATTGCAACAATATGGGAACAAAAGGTTGACTACGGGAACGAATGGTTGATTATGGTTGATTGGGTTTTTTTATGATCGAACATTCCCATGGTTGAACTTCGTTGACCATGTGGATCTTATTATGGTTGGCCATGCTAATTATGTTTAACCATGATTTACTCTTGACTACTGCATTGCAACACTGATCATGTTTTGGTTGTCACATTGCGACATCATATTTTGTCAGTCACATTGTGAGATAAGATTTTGTTCATCACATCACATCGTAAGGTTATAGTCATCAAATTACGATGAATGGTTTTTGTTTGTCATATTATGGCATTAGAATAGGTTTGTGATATTTTACATTGATACATTCGTAGTTTAATAAATTAAAACATAATCATTTGGAAATGTCTGTCACATTATGACGATATGATATTTTTGTGAAATTGCAATGAGGAGGTTATGTTCGTCACATTGTGAAGAGAAGGCTATGTTCATCACAGTGTGATGACAAGGCTGTCTTCATGACATTGCGACATTATGGGAATGAGAGGTTGACTCTAGGAATGAAAGGTTGATTATGGTTTATTAGGGATTTTTATGGTCGATCATGCCCATGGTTGAACTTTATTGACCATGTGGATCTTATTATGGTGGGCCATGTTGATTATGTTTAACGATAGTTTACTATGGCACTAGTGCATTGTAATTTTCATCATGTTTTGGTTGTCACATTACAAGATTAGGTTTTGTTTGTCAGATTGTGACAAGATTTTGTTCGACACATTGTGACATAAGATTTTGTTCCTCACATCACATTGTGAGGTTATAGTCACCAAATTAAGATGAATGCTTTTTGTTTTTCATATTATTGCATTGGAATAGGATTGTGATAGTCTGAAAGTGGGTTATGTTCATCATATTATGACATCGGAAAATGTTCATCTCATTGCAATGTTGGTCTATGTTTGTCACATTCCCACATTGGGTTGTGTACATTACAATGAGACCATGGATTGTGTTCATCCTATTGCAACATTTGGGAATTCTTATCATAATGCGACGTTAATATATGTGCATCAGATTTCAAAGAGAAGATATGTTCATTACATTGCGATGATAGTGCTATGTTCATCATATTGAGATGTCCATTTATGTTCATCACATTCTGACCAGGGGACTTTGTTCATCACATTGCGACGATAATGCTATGTTTGTCACATTATGATGACAAGGCTATATTTGGCACATTGCGAGAATATGATTATGTCAATCACATTACGACAACAGTTCTATGTTCATCACATTGGGATGACAAGGATGCATTTGACACATTGTGACATTACCTAGATTTTGATGCTACTTTGTTCATCATATTGCAAGATTAGTACGTTCATCATGCTACATTGTTCGATTTCATTTATCCAATTGGAACGTCGGGTTATATTCATCACATAAGTTTTAACATTACTTTAACTATGGTTGACTATTGTTGATGAAGATTAAGAGTATGGTTTAATATAGTTGACCTTTACCATGGTTGTCTATGTTTTTCCATAACTGACTATGTTTAACCATGATTGATCTTGCGTGGACCAAAGTTTAATTGATTAATACATTTTTACATTGATATATTAATAGTTTAATAAATTAAAACATAATTATTTGGAAATGTCTATCACATTATGATGATAGGATATTTGTGTCAGATTGCAATGAGGAGGTTATGTTCGTCACATTGTGACAAAAAGGCTATGTTCATCACATTGCGACGACAAGGCTATCTTCATGACATTGCGACAATATGTTATGTTTATCACATGACGGTGAAGGATCTATCTTCATCACATTGCGAAAACAAGGATATGTTTGACACATTTCGACATTGCCGAAATTGTGACGCAACTATGTTCGACACATTGCAACATTACTACGTTTCTCATGTTGCAATGTCCAATTTTATTTGCCAAATTGCAACGTCAGGTTATATTAATCACATAACGTTCACAATAACCTTAACTATGGTTGACTATTGTTGACCAAGATGAAGAGTATAGTTTAATATAGTTGACCCTTCACATGGTTTTCTAAGGTTTTCCATGGTTGACTATGGTTAACCATGGTTGATCTTGAAATGGACCAAAGTTTATGACATGGACCATGGTTGAGTGACAACAAGGCTATCTTCATGACATTCTGAAAATATTCTTATGTTTGTCACATGACGACAACAAGTCTATGTTCATCACATTGCGATGATAGGGATATGTTCAACACATTGCCACATTACCGAGATAATGATGGTACTATGTTCGTCACATTGAAACATTACTACATTCGTCATATTGCAACTTATGGTTTTGTTCATCAGATTACAACGTTAGGTTATATTCATCACATAAGGTTCACCATAAACTTAAATATGGTTGACTGTTGTTGACCAAGATGAAGAGTATGGTTTAATATAGTTGATCTTACCCATGGTTGTCAATGGCTTTCTATGGTTGACTATGGTTGATTATGGTTGATCTTGACATGGACCAAAGTTTAGTATGGTTGATCATAGTTGAGCTTCACCATGGTTGAATATGGTTGACTATGGTTGACTATGGGTGACCTTGCCCATGACTGACTTTCAAAGACCATGTGGCACTGATTATGTTAGACCATGTTGATTATTTCTAACCATGGTTTACTATTCCACTATTGGTTTACTATGTTGGACATTCAAGATTTGTTTGTCACATGACATCATAAGGTTACGGTCATCACATTGCGATGTAGGGTTTTAGTTTGACACGTTACATTGTTGGACTAGGTTTGTCACATTCTGAGAGTGGGTTATGTTTGTCACATTGTGATGTAAGGAAATGTTCATATCCTTGCAATGTTGGGATATGTATGTCACTTTGCGACATTGGGTTGTGTACATCACATTGTGATAATGGGTTATGATCATCACATAGTGCCATTTGGAAAGATTTGACACATTATAATGACATGATATTTGTGTTATATTGCGACGATGAGGCTATTTTCATCACATTGTGACGACAAGGCCACATTTGTCACATTGGAACAACAAGGCTATCTTCTTCAAATCATGACAATATGATTTTGTTCACTACATTTTAATGACAGTTCTATGTTCATCACATTGCGACGTAGAGTTTTTTTTTGACACATTACATCGTTACAATCTCACATTGGGTTATGTTTGTGAAACTGCGATGTTGGGAAATGGTCATATCATTGAAATTTTGGGATATGAATTTCATAATGAGACATTGGGTTGTGTACATCACATTGGGACATTGGGTTATTTTGGTCACATAGTGGCATTTGGAGATGTTTGTCACATTATGAAGATGTGATATTTGCATCACATTGAGACACCAAGACTATGTTCATCACATTGCAATGATAGGGTTATTTTCATCACATTGCGACAATATTCTTATGTTCGTCACATTATTATGGTGGGCCTATGTTTGACACATTGAAATGTTACTATGTTTGTGACATTGTGACACTACTATGTTCGTCACATTGAAACATTACTATGTTTATCATGTTATGCCATCTGGTTTTGTTCGTTAAATTGGAACGTTGGGTTATGTTCATGACATGATAAGGTTGATTTTTGTTAGACACGTTACATAAAGGAAGTTTTGGCGATTTAAAAAAATATATATATAACATTTTTTTTCCTTTGTCACAAAGTATTAATACATTATTAACACCCTAAATATACATTAAATATTATTACCCTAACTATTAAGTATTAATACCCTAAACATTAGCTATTATTCCCTAATTATTAAGACATTAACTATTAATATATTATTCATACCCTAACAAATTTTTTTTTAGCGTGTTAATAACTATTATTAATACCCTAACTATTAATACATTAATAAAACATCATTACATAATAACATAAAACATTATTATTAAATATTTTTTCCCTAATTATTAATACCCTAACTACTAACTATTAATACCCTAAACATCAACTATTAATACATTATTATACCTTAACAAAATACTTTTTCTTATCACTTATTAAGTTACTAAGTGTTAATAATACCTTAACCATTAATACATCAATAAAAAAATTATTACATAAAGTAATAATACATTATTAAATTATTAATATATTAATGAAAATTTATTGCATAAAATGTAGTAATACATTATTAAAGTATTAATAAAACATTATTACTAATGTAATAACCCTCACCTTAAACTAATCACATTAATAATAATGTGATACTACACTAAAACATTACTAATGTTTAGGATATTAGTACGGTATTGTTGTGATAATAATACGTATTAATAATGTGTTTATCACATTATATTATATTAATGTATTATTAATTTAATGTTTAGGGTATCATAGTGTTTATCACATTATATTATATTAATGTATTATTAATATAATGTTTAGGGTATCAATGTATATTATGGTGATAAACCCTTTTATTAATATAAATTTATTAATACATTATATTAATATCTTATTGATGATGATGATTAACATACACTAAGACCTAATTGGTTTATTAGATCTTAAAAGGGTAAGTGATTACTTTTGGTTCTTTAAAATTTTGTTTTTGTGCTCAAAAAAACATTAAGAGAAGCTTTACAAGATCACCATACTTTTGTTGTGTTAAGAGGTTAGGAAGGTTGGTAGTGTGATCAATATTTTGAAAATGAGATCTAATATGGGTATAGGCTCGACAATCTAAGAGAAAGTGTTTTTCATATTCAACCTTCTTAGTGTCACAAAGGTGACACACTCTTTCATCCCATGACATTTTAGGAATTGACCAATGCCCAGTTTCACTATGGAGCTCGTGAGAATTTGTTCTTATCTTAGCAATGCTTATTTTTTTTTGACTTGATTTTGAAGCAATTTTAGGTAGCCTCTTGTCTTCCATGCTGTTTAACTTGTTCTTATACATTAGGTATCTAGTCATAGCCATGCTCTCAATGGGGGAGGGACTTGTTTCTACGAGGAGGATGGGATAGGGCATATTTCCTTTAATTTTGAGATTATAGGTTATAAAATTCTTTTGTATTTGCTCTATTTTTCTCCATATTCACAAGAGATACTACACCCCTAGACTTCATATTCATAAAGAATAACAGGTGTAACAAGAGTCTCAAAGAAGAGTTTCTTCTTATCCCAACTCCAAAAATAAGATGATTTATATATAAATAAGATTTTATAAAATAAATTAAGATATGTATAACATGTATTATAGTGATAAACGTTTTTATTAATATAAATTTATTAATACATTATATTAATATATTAATACCCTATTATATATAAATGGCGTTTTATATTATATTATATTAACGTATTATGAATATAATGTTTAGGGTATCAACGTCTATTATGGTGATAAACTCTTTTATTAATATAAATTTATTAATACATTATATTAATATATAATATCCTATTATATATAAAAATAGGGTTTTATAAAATAAATTATGGTATTTATAACATGTATTATAGTGATAAACTCTTTTATTAATATAAATTTATTAATATATTATATTAATACTCTATTATATCAATTTATGTATATTATATTAATAAATAGGTTATATTGATATAATAATAATAATAATAATAATAATCTATTTTTAAGGTCACGGCTAAGTCAGTACATCAAATTGGTGTATGAGACCCCTTTAATTGTGGGAAAGGGACCCTCCTCTGCCCAGTGATTTGACTGGTAAAGTCTACGAAGGTATACATACCCTACCCCCCTCTCGATTTGAACCTACTCTATTATATCAACTTTTTTATATTATATTAACAAGGGTTGCATGGTAGCTTAGTCCATGCCAAGTAAATTTGGAAATGAAAATGATAGCTTGATTATGGCTCTTCTCGTTTCGTAACCTTTGTACTTGAAATATCTAATTAGTTGGTAATTATGGCTGAATATATGATAGCTAAGAGAATATTTTAGGTAATTGTTGCATACTTTTTTATTGAAAGTATGGATATGACATGTTAGTAAGAATCATGCTTTTGTATATGGAATCCCTCTAAAAACTAAATATAATATGACCATATAACAACAAATTATGAATTTTAAATTTTCATTTCAAGAGTAGCATGAAATGTTTAACTATGGTTTAATATGTGGAAATTGTATGGCAAGTTTTTCCTTCATGGTCACTATCATGTATATTGTAATATTTCATTAAGTATTTAAGTAAAAAGGAAGATGGCATGTATAAGTTCAAAGATTTGTATGATTGTGTAGAGTATTTAAGTAAACATAAAGATGTCATCGCATGATTTGAACATCAACAACATGTTTGTACACTTGACTTTGCAAACATCAATCAATAATGAAGTCATTCCTTAGAACTTAATTAAAACAAGTGGCACTCACAAAAACAAATATTTTTATTATATCAAAAATTATGTATTTGTTTTCTTCAATTAAACATTACATTTCACACACAAATTTAAAATAAAAGACAAATCAATATCAAATCAATATCAAACTCATTGCTATAATTCTTTAGTAGGGACTAATAATATTTTTAATATAATATAACAAATTAAAAATAAAAATAAAAATTGATGTTAAATGATTAACAAACTTATATCCCCTTGGCATGAACTAATAATGATTTTAATATAATCATGATAGTAAAGATTCAATATTTTAAATTGTTTACATATATTAAATATTTACCCATAATACTTTCATACTTCATCTTTCACATAAAATGTTAATAATCTTTCATCAAATTATTTGTTTTTTTTTCTTTTTTCATTTATAAAATGAGAAAAAAAAAATATAAATGAATATATGATTTTGAAATAATAAAACATATATTCTACTTATATTTGATTTTTAATATGATCATATAAAATAAATATTATATACAAAATATATATATTTACTTTAAAATAAAAATAAATATTTTAAATTAATATAATTTTTAATATGATCATATAAAATAAATATTATATACAAAATATATATATTTACTTTAAAATAAAAATAAATATTTTAAATTAATATAATCATTTGTAATTTTTTTTATGTAGAATTTTGTTTTCATTATAATTTTAATATTTAGTTAATATTATAAAAAATTTATAATTTTAATATTTAAATTAATATCATAAAAAAATTCATAAATTAAAATTTAAAAATCACAAAAATATTTATACCATTTGTATCAATTAGTTAAATAAAATTAAACTTTTTATTAACCAATTAATATATTATGTATAAACCATTATATACAAAAAGCTATAACTTTCACTATTAAGTTGAGGGAAGAGAATGTGGAGGGAATAAACATGATAGCTCCTTTTCCCAGTAATGAATGATGATAGCTCCTTTTCACTTATATTTATATCTGAAGATGTAGGTGGAGGCACAGTTCAATGCCCTTACGTTAGTTTATTATATGAATGTGCTTACCGAGTATAAAGACTAATGAATAGAGACCTTGGTCATTGGTAAAGTATATCAATAAGTTTGTTGTCCTTCCTTAATAATAAAATTAAGAATATGGTATATAATCGAAAATTTTGTGAACAAATTGTTATGGAATATTTATTAAATATTAATTTAAATTGAAAAAGAAATTAATAAATATTTAAACATAAAAATTTAAATTTATTAAATTATATCTATAATCTGAACATTTTCCATTTTAATAATAACAAATGCAATCCTATTATGAAGTTGATAAAGTATAAATAAACATTAAAAATTCTTAATATAGATTCTCTTGTAACCTTCTTTGTGTATGAAAAAAATAATACAAAGACCTAACTAAACTCTCCCAATGAGACCAACACAAAAAGTTTGTAAGCCTAAAAATACAAACCCATCACATTAAAAAGTAAATAAAAGAAAAAAAAAATACATTTCAGGACGAGTGGCCATTCCGGGGATTGGACTGACCGTATACAAGGGTCCACCAACCATACAAATCAACCGGATGATTTTTTTTCCCTGCAGGCGTGATAGGTGTAATAAATGTAAAGGGTAAGAAATTAATAATATTAGAATTATTATTTTACCAATTTTATTAAATTTATAATTTCTTAAAACAAGTGATATATATAATAAAGTATATAAATTATGAAATTAATTTAAAATATTGAAATAGTGAAGGCAACAACAAGACTTGAAATATATTAATTAATTAAAAATGAGAAAAATAAATATTTTTATTATATCAAAAAATATATATATATTTTCTTAAATTACATTTTATATTTCACACATAAATTTAAAATAGAAGACAAATTAATATTAAATCAATAACAAACTCATTGTTATAATCTCTGGGCAAACTTTAACTAATAAATAGGATCTTATAAAATAAAATAAGATATTTATAAGATATTGTTATACAATTATATATTAATATAAACACATTATATTATTATTATATTAATATCATTGTTATATATGATATTAATAAAATAGAATATGATTATGTATTAATATAATAATATACTAATACATTACTATATTAATTACTCATTATATTATTAATAAAAAAATATTAATTGATTATGCTTTAATATATTATTAAATTGTTAATAAAACAGTGTTAATCGTGTAATAACCCTAACCCTAATCTAAAAACATCTACGTTGTTATGATGAATGGGAGTTGAACCAAAACTCAGTTAACGAAAAAGAATAATCGATAGAGCGGAGGGTAGTAGTGGTCACAATCTGTGATATAATCAACAAATCGAACAATGGCGAGACGGTTGAGTTGTTTTTACTTACGGAACAAGAAGGTTAATGACACTTATACAATCAGGTTAACCGAAAATGATTAAACTCAGACCTAAACGTATTAAACGTGCCATCATTTGAACAAAATGAAACGCTTCCCTATGATCTGTGGCAATGAGGCGAATCCTGCAACTGTACACAACACTTTAAACACAATCAATTGATAATCATCTAACTTGGCAATGGTGGCCAACAAGTAATTGTAGTCATCTAACTTGGCAATGGTGGCCAACTAGTAATTGTTTACTTTAAATGTTAAAATGTAAACACATAAAATGTAATTACATAAACTTTAATTTATCAAAATATTATCCATGGGTTAGTGGTTAAACGAGAGAATAAAATTATGCCAGCATCTTGAATCGGTAACCATAAAATTAAAATTTATGATTAAAAGAGTGATTAATTCCCTGATTCCAATAGGGAGGACATCTATGTTAAGTTGGCAAAGCCCAGGGTGGAATAAAAACAAATTAAAGAGCAGCGTGCAAAAAATGGATTACTATGAGGCTTAGAAACAAAATTGGAAGAAATTGCACATTTGACTTGGTCTAAAACTAGTAAAGACAATAGCATATTTGTATTGTCAGCTGGTACATTCATATCCTCAGGAGTCCTGAACTTTTAAATTTTTTTATTGAAAATTGACTGAAAACAGATTTTGATAGATTTTTATTGAAATGAATGAAATTTTGATTTTTGTTGAAATCAATTCCAAATTTGTTAGAACTGATTAAGATTGTACCATAAATACTCAAAAAAATAATTCAAACGTCTAAAGGGGAAGACATATAATTAGTTTTAAATTGGCTGTACTGCTGTATAACTGCATTCAAGCTCGTAGAATCTCAAAAGGCAGATTCTCAATACGCTAATTACAACGCGGATTCCCAAACGCAACGCATAACGCTGATTGACGTATCCCATGTTTAACCTGTGCAAAACACTGTAAAGAATTTAGTGGTTAATCTTTCACGTGGTAGACACTGATAGCCATCAAAGTTTCTGGAGCATGAACCGATTTTTCAATAGCACTGGCGAAAGATTGTGCGGAGGACATCGTCCACAGCATTTAAGTTGACATTAAGCACCAACCTACTGATTTTGCCGAGGAAGCAACTACAACTGATGTTGCTTGTTGACGAGGAAATAATACAAAGGCTGTTCCGTCACAGTGGGGGCGCGCAAGCCCGCCAAAGGGGAATAATGGCGAAAGTTAACGTCTACGAGATTAATGAAACTGAAGACATCGCTCTTGTTACGACAGACAAGGAAGGTGTAACCAATAGTTATGAATATGAGTGGTTGTTAGAGGAGGCTGAGTAGAAAACCCATACACCATCAATAGCTTTTCTGTGAATGAGAAGTTGAAGAATCTCACTCCAATTTATGGTTGAAAACATTGTATTATTAATGCGATTAAGAAGCTTGTGAACAAAATTGTATTATTTCAGTGGATTAATTGTAATTTTGAACTCATCCATCTTAATTCAAGAAAATATAGTTCTTGTTATGACAGACAAAGAAGATGGTAATCAATAGTTATGGACAAGAGGCACCATCACTATATATGAGTAATTGTTATATGAGGTTGAGTAGAAATCCCAGATCTATCAGCCATCAATCACTCTTCTGTGATGAGAAGTTGAAGAATCTCTTTCAAATTAACCATAGCATTGGTCTGTGACGTCTACCTAATCCCTTTACAGTGATTTGAAAGTTTGTTAACAAAAGTGTATCATTTATTTAAGTAAATTCAACTTAATCTTGGATTTATTAAACATGCATTTTAATTAAAGAAAATATCACGCTCTTATTACTACGGCAGACAATGACGATGTAACCAATAGTTCTGAATAAGAAGCATCGTTAAATATGATTTTTTATACAAGGCTAAGTAGAAATCCCATATCTGATGAACCATCAATCACTTTTCTGTAATCCCATATCTCTCAAATTTATATTTAGTGCAATCGCATTATTATGTCCTTAAATTTGTAAATAAAAGTGGATTATTTATTTGCATAACTTTATCTTAATTTTGAATTTATTAAACATTTAGGAAGATACAGTTCTCCTTTCTTCTTACAGCATACAAGAAAAATGTAAAAATGTAACCAATAGTTATGAACAAGAACAAGAGCCACTATCAATAAATATAAGTGGTTGTTATACGAGACTCAGTAGAAATCTGATATCTGATGAACGATCCATTACGTTTTAGTAAATGAAAAGGTAAAGAGCCTCTCAAATTTATGGTTAATACCACAGTGATGGGCACACAAACGTTGATATAATTTTTTAAACAATGATTGGTTTTTAAACGTTTGTGAATAAAAACGAATTACTTGTTATTTATGTAATTTGAAAGATATTATTTTTTTATAATTAAAAAAAAGGTAACTGAGGCATCATAACTAAATATATGAGTCGAGTGGTGGTTATATGAGGCTCAGAAAAATCCCATATCTTATTAACCGTCAAATACTCTTCTGTAAATGAAGAGTGGAAAAATCTTTCTCAAATTTAAATATATGAGTGGTGGTTAGAAAATTCCTTCTCAAATTTAAATATCCCATATCTGATTAACGTTCAATGACTCTTATGTAAATGAAGAGCTGAAAAATATTTCTCTAATTTAAATATATGAGTGCTGGTTAGAAAAATCTTTCTCATATTTAATAAATATATGACTGATGGTTATCTGATGAACCATCAATCTCTCTTCATTTAATCCCATATCTACTGAACCATCAATCTCTCTTCTGTAAATGAAGAGCTGAAAAATCTATCTCAAATTTATAGTTAATCTCATAGCATTGGGTTCCTGTTCTTGACGTGGAAACAATCCCTTCACAATAGCTTACGAAGTTACGGATCAGTAAGTGTATTATTTATAATATTCAAAGAAAATATTTACTATTAAATTAATGATTAAGATTAAGAAATAAAAAAATATATATATTTAGTTGCAAATAACTAAAACCAACAATAAAAGATGACAACTCAGTCCATTAAATCAATTGCAATAGCCAAACAAAATTTTACAACCATCCTTTCATTCTCTTCCCACACATTGGGCTACACTAAATTGTTAATTTACATCTCTAATGATACACTACTAGATATACAATATCTATTAGACAATATAGGAAAAACAAAAATTTAGTTGCAAATATTATTTTTAAATTAATGATTAAGATTAGGAAACATATATATATATATATATATATATATATATTTGCAAATAACTAAAACCAACAATAAAAAAACGACAACTCAGACCATTAAAAAAATTACAACAGCCAAACAAAATCTTACAGCCATCCTTTCACTCTCTTCTCACACATTGTGCTACACCAAATTTTTAATTCACATCTCTAATGGTACACTACTAGATACACAATATCTATTAGACAATAAGACCAACCCACCAGTTTCACAAACTATTTATTATAGTGTGGATGCATTGATATTCTATTTTCTGCATAATTAACTTTTGAATTGATACGCTTGATTGGTAGCCAAATTTCTTTCACCCTATCCTACATCCTTCCAAACTCACCCAACGAACTTTTTAATCAATTTTCCTCCTTGCATGCATGTGACGCAATCATATATTTTGCCTCGGTAGTGGATAAAGAAACTATGTTTTTGAAGCTTTGACATCTAATTAATAGTTCCTCTGCAAGAGTAAAGGCATATTGTGAAGTGGATCTCATTTTGTCCAAGTCACTGCAAAATATGAATCCACCTAATTTCAAACTACCATCATATATGATAGAATAATTATTTGTGCCTCTAAGATACAGAAACACCCATTTCATTGTGCCCCAATGCTCTTTACGGATTTTCCAACCGCATGTGAAATATCTAACCTATTACTCACCATCAGATTTATAAAACTTTCTAGTGCATTAACATATGGTATACCAGAAAGAGAATCATTTTCTTTGTCATTATTAGGAAATAAACTTGAAGAAACATTGAAATGAGAAGCCAAATGGATTTGTAGAGTTTCATATTATTCATTTTTCTCCACATATTTTTGTTGTCATAATCACAACTTATCATTTTTCTTGTCTTTGTGTATGTCAATGTCCAAGATTTGTTTTGTTTCTACTAGATCCTTCATATTAGCCTATTGATTTCTATCATGCTCTTTCTTTCCACTATCATCAACATATAACACCAAAATAATGAATATGCCATTTTCCAATTTTTTAAAGTAAATACAATGATCATATTCACTTCTTGTAAATGTTTTGCTCACTATGAAGGAATCAAACTTCTTCTACCATTTTCTAGGAGATTGTCATAATCCATAGAATGAATTTTGCAAACAAACCTCTTATTATGATCCTGAACAAACCCTTATGGTGTTGATTAAGGTTGGTTGTCATTGATGTCAACCCTTGAATAAAGATCGGTTGCATAAAGGTTTGGGTAATGGACCCAAGTTTGTTTGATGTAAAGATGACTCGTTATTGTCTTTTCATAGTTGATAATAAGTATAAATGGATGAACTCCAAACTGTTCCCCTTATTGTGAAAGCCCTCATGGGAAGACGCTTTGGAGATTGAGTTATCCTATAAGTATGGTTAGAGAACCCATGCTTATTTGTGGAATAATGAGATGAAGGTCAGTGAAACTATCCTATATGGATAGTTCTTTTCATGCCATTTATGTGGTTTGTGGAACATCACATAACTCCTCATGGTTAGAGAGTTGTGGCAATGAGAAGTTGTTGAACCCAGGTTTGGGTAATGGACTCAAGTTTTTTTGATGGATAATGGTATGAGTTTTGATATATTTGCAGGTAATAATATTCTATATATATGATACATTTCATTCCATTTCTGGTGGTATGTGGAACGTCACATAAGTCCTCACTATTTGAGACTTATGGCCTTACGAAGTTGTAGGACCCTCTTATGTCATCTAGAAGCCCCAAAATGTCAAGGCAGTCAAAGTGGTTTAAGAGATTTTAGAAGGTAAATAATAAAGTGAAGTGATGAGTGCACTATAATTCAAAGTGAATACAAAATAAATTATTTAAATAATAAATTTAATGGAGATATTAGAAGTGTGTCAACCCTAAAATAAGGAAAGTGGAAAAAGTGACCTAGAAGATGTTTTTAAAGAAGCTACTTGGAGAGTATAAATAAGAGGCAAGGCTCTCTCATTTTAGACACACTTGAACATATTGAATTTCTATAGGTTTCTGAGGTAACCAAAGAGTAACTAAGATGAATTTCTAAGGAAAGGTGAAGAAAAGAAGGTTGGAATTCAAGGAAGGATAAATTCTTTTGATGATGCTTTCTAAGGTATGTTATTTGCAGGCCATCTCACCATTTTCTCAATAACTTTGTTTCTAGAATGATTCAGACCATGAAATTGCTATGCCACTGAGGAAACATATCCAAGTATTTGTGGTAAAAAATCATCTTGTGGGTTGTTGTATTTTTGGAATTACACTCTGTGGAAAATAGGGTTTGTGGCTAGTCCTCAAACTAGTCTAAAATGGGTGTTTCGGGTAAAAACATCATAACTTATTCATAACAGATCTCAATTCAATAAAAGAAAATTTATTGGTTAGAGTACAACCTTTAGTATGATGTGTAATAGTTTCATATCGATTCAGCAAATATTTGGGTACGCTCTACAAAGTTGCTCTCTAGAATAAGCCAAAATTCAACAAGGTATGTCATTTTTTCTATAAATCCTTGTCTGAGAGGTTCTAAGTAGTGAAACCTAGAGGAATTGTATAAAACACAATGAGGAACATTGTGTATCAGTTTCAGATCTTTATTCATTACAGGTACAAAGTTATGATTATTCAAGTTAGGGTTGTTGACTAATCCAAAACTAGTCATGTGAGACTAAGAAAAGTTTGATGAAAATTCTAGTCTCTTGTTGTTTAAAGTTAAGGAAAGTTTGTAGGTATGTTATCATATAGACCAGGTTTATTGCAAAGTTACAAATCGTATTTGGATGATGAAATTGATAAGGGATTTTGGTTGAGTTACAAGTTGGGTACATGGTTGAGTCATAGTTGATGAGTAGTTGACACATGATTGGTACATATTTGGTACATTTTGATTATAGATTGGTGCATGGTGGATGCACTTGTTTATGGTGCAGGTTTATTACAAGTTGAGGTACAGGTTGATGCATGGTTCAAGTTTATTGGTACACGTTTACAACAACATATATCACAGTGATAGTGTGACAATGGTTCCATAATTCTACTTCTAATTCAAGGTGGTTGGATGGAGCAAGGACAGGTGGTTGTAGCCACATTGTGGCTGTAGCTGGAGAACATAGGGGGTTGTAGCCTCATTCTGGTTGTAGCCATATAATTGGGGAGTTGGAGCTTCTCTAGCCTGAGAAGCTAGGGGGTTGGAGCCTCCTTCTAGTTGGAGCTCGGAAACAAAGGAAGTTGGTTCTTCCAATGAGCGTAATTCTTCAAGACATATAAAAAAACATTCTGTGGTTTTCTTTCGATTTGGGTTTCCACGTAAAACATTGGTGTACCGTGTATGTGTGTGATTGTTCATTTCTTATTGCTCATTATTGGATAATAATTCTACATTGATATAACACTTGGATTATTTGGAGAAAAAAGATTATAATTAGGCTATTATTAGTTCACCCCCTCTCTTAGTAATACAACAATTGGTATCATATAAGGTTCCTTTAGAAATCAGTTTAACCACTGAAAAGTAGATCATGGAGAGTACCGACTTGTATAAAAATAGAATACCACTGTTTGATGGACATAAGTATGATTTTTGGAGCATAAGGATGAAGACATATATATAGGGATAGGGATTTCAAGTTTGGCAATCAATTGTAGATGGATACACGGCACCAACAGTTCCACCAACAAATGAAAAAGAAGTGAAACTTGATGAGAATAATTCCAAAGCTAAAAATTCTCTTTTGAATAGTCTGAGTGATACAATATTCACCAAATTTGCACATTGTAAATCCACTAAAGAGATTTGGGACAAGCTTCGAAATATTTATGAAGGAGATAAAAAAGTCAAAGGAGAAAATCTTTAAACTTACAGAGGTGAGTTCGAACAACTAAAAATGAAGGAAGATGAGAATATTGCATCCCACTTCTTACGAGTCGATGAAACAGTGAATGAAATCATAGGATTGGGAGAAGAAATCGAAGAATCTGTAATTGTTCAAAAGGTACTAAGATATCTTCCTATGAAATTTAACCCTAAGATATCAACACTAGA
>JASDQU010500391.1:63796-78667 GCA_032191745.1 Picea mariana
GAGGTTGAGTAGAAATCCCAGATCTATCAGCCATCAATCACTCTTCTGTGATGAGAAGTTGAAGAATCTCTTTCAAATTAACCATAGCATTGGTCTGTGACGTCTACCTAATCCCTTTACAGTGATTTGAAAATTTGTTAACAAAAGTGTATCATTTATTTAAGTAAATTCAACTTAATCTTGCATTTATTAAACATGCATTTTAATTAAAGAAAATATCACGCTCTTATTACTACGGCAGACAATGACGATGTAACCAATAGTTCTGAATACGAAGCATCATTAAATATATTTTTTATACGAGGCTAAGTAGATATCCCATATCTGATGAACCATCAATCACTTTTCTGTAAATGAAAATTTGAAGTATCTCTCAAATTTATATTTAGTGCAGTCGCATTATTATGTCCTTAAATTTGTAAATAAAAGTGGATTATTTATTTTCATAACTTTATCTTAATTTTGAATTTATTAAACATTTAGGAAGATACAGTTCTTCTTACATCATACAAGAAAAATGTAAAAATGTAACCAATAATTATGAACCAGAGGCACTATCAATAAATATAAGTGGTTGTTATATGAGACTCAGTAGAAATCTGATATCTGATGAACGATCCATTACTTTTTAGTAAATGAAAAGCTAAAGAGCCTCTCAAATTTATGGTTAATACCACAGTAATGGGCACACAAACGTTGATATAATTTTTTTAACAATTTTTGGTTTTTAAACGTTTTTGAATAAAAACGAATTACTTGTTATTTATGTAATTTGAAAATATTATTTTTATTATAATTAAAAAAAAAGGTAACTGAGGCATCATAACTAAATATATGAGTCGAGTGGTGGTTATATGAGGCTCATAAAAATCCCATATCTGATTAACGGTCAAATACTCTTCTCTAAATGAACAGTGAAAAAATATTTCTCAAATTTAAATATATGAGTGGTGGTTAGAAAATTCTTTCTCAAATGTAAATATCAAATTTAAATATCCCATATCTGATTAACGTTCAATGACTCTTATCTAAATGAAAAGCTGAAAAATATTTCTCTAATTTAAATATATGAGTGGTGGTTAGAAAAATCTTTCTCATATTTAAATATATGACTGATGGTTATATGAGGCTGAGAAAAATCCCATATCTGATGAACCATCATTTCTCTTCATTTAATCCCATATCTGCTGAACCATCAATCTCTCTTCTGTAAATGAAGAGCTGAAAAATCTATCTCAAATTTATAGTTAATCTCATAGCATTGGGTTCCTGTTCTTGACGTGGAAACAATCCCTTCACAATCAGTTTACGAAGTTACGGATCAGTAAGTGTACTATTTATTATATTCAAAGAAAATATTTACTATTAAATTAATGATTAAGATTAGGAAATAATAATAATAAATAAAATAAAAAAATTAGTTGCAAATAACTAAAACCAACAATAAAAGATGATAACTCAGGCCATTAAAACAATTACAATAGCCAAACAAAATTTTACAACCATCTTTTCATTCTCTTCCCACACATTGGGCTACACTAAATTGTTAATTCACATCTCTAATGGTATACTACTAGATATAATGGTACACTACTAGATATACAATATCTATTACACTAACTTGTTAATTGACATCTCTAATGATACACTATTAGATATATAATATCTATTAGATAACATAAAAAAAATAAAATTTATTTAGTTGTAAATATTATTTTTAAATTAATGATTAAGATTAGGAAACATAAAAAAAAAAATATTTAGTTGCAAATAACTAAAACCAATAATAAAAGATGACAACTCAAGCCTTTAAAGCAATTACAACAGCCAAACAAAATCTTACAACCATCCTTTCATTCTCTTCCCACATATTGGGCTACACTAAATTTTTAATTCACATCTCTAATGGTACACTACAAGATATACAATATCTATTAGGCAATAAGACAAACCCACCAGTTTCACAAACCATTCATTGTAGTGTGGATGCATTGATATTCTATTTTCTGCATAAGTAACTTTTGAATTCATAAGCTCGATTGGTAGCCAAATTTCTTTCACCCTATCCTACATCCTTCCAAACTCACTGAACTAACTTTTTAATCAATTTTCTTCCTTGCATGCATGTGAGGCAGTCATATATTTTTCCTCGGTAGTGGATAAAGAAACTATGTTTTGAAGCCTTAGTTCCTCCTGCAAGAGTAAAGACATATTGTGAAGTGGGTCTCATTTTGTCCAAGTCACTGCAAAATATGAATCCCCATAATTTCAAACTACCATCATATATGATAGAATAATTATTTGTGCCTCTAAGATACAGAAACACCCATTTCATTGTGCCCCAATGCTATTTACGGATTTTCCAACTGCATGTGAAACATCTAACCTAGTACTCCCCATCAGATTTATAAAACTTTCTAGTGAATTAACATATGGTATACCAGAAAGATAATCATTTTCTTTGTCATTATTAGGAAATAAACTTGAAGAAATATTGAAATGAGAAGCCAAATGGATTTCTAAGAGTTTCATATTATTTAGTATTTTCTCCACATATTTTTGTTGTCATAATGACAACTTATCATTTGTCTTGTCTTTATGTATGTCAATGCCCAAGATTTGTTTTGTTTTTCCTAGATCCTTCATATTAACCTATTGATTTCTATCATGTTTTTTCTTTCTACTATCATCAACATATAACACCAAAATAATGAATATGCCATTTTCCAATTTTTTAAAGTAAATACAATGATCATATTCACTTCTTGTAAATGTTTTTCTCACTATGAATGAATCAAACTTCTTCTACCATTTTCTAGGAGATTTTCGTAACCCATAGAATGAATTTTGCAAACAAACCTCGTATTATGTTCCTGAACAAACCCTTATGGTGTTGATTAAGCTTGGTTGTCATTGATGTCAACCCTTGAATAAAGATCGGTAGAAAAAAGGTTTGGGTAATGAACCCAAGTTTGTTTGATGTAAAGATGACTCGTTATTGTCTTTTGATGGTTGATAATAAGTATAAATGGATGAACTGCAAAGTGGTCTCCTTATGGTAAAAGCCCTCATGGGAAGAGGCTTTCCGGATTGAGTTATCCTAGAAGTATGGTTAGAGAACCCATGCTTATTTGTGGAATAATGAGATGAAGGTCAATGAATTTGTCAGTTAAACTATCCTATATGGATAGTTATTTTCATGCCATTTCTGTGGTTTGTGGAATGTCACATAACTCCTCATGGTTAGAGAGTTATGGCCATGAGAAGTTGTTGAACCCGGGTTTGGGTAATGGAATCAAGTTTTTTTGATTGATAATGGTATGAGTTTTGATATATTTGCATGTAATAATATTCTATATGGATGGTACATGTCATTCCATTTCTGGTGGTATGTGAAACGTCACATAAGTCCTTACTATTTGAGACTTATGGCCTTACATTGGTGGACCCTCTTATGTCATCTAGAAGTCCCAAAATGTCAAAGTAGTCAAAGTGGTTTAAGAGATTTTAGAAGGTAAATAATAAAGTGAAGTCATGAGTGCACTATAATTCAAAGTGAATACAAAATAAATTTATTAAATAACAAATTTAATGGAGATATTAGAAGTGCGTCAACCCTAAAATAAAGAAAGTGGGCAAAGTGACCTAGAAGATGTCTTTAAAGAAGCTACTTAGAGAGTATAAATAAGAGGCAAGGCTCTCTCATTTTAGACACACTTGAGCATATTGAATTTCTATAGGTTTCTGAGGTAACCAAAGAATAACTAAGCTGAATTTCTGAGGGAAGGTGAAAAAAAGAAGGTTGGAATTCAAGGAAGGATAAATTCCTTTGATGATGCTTTCTAAGGTATGTTATTTACCGGCCATCTCACCATTTTCTCAATAACTTTGTTTGTAGAATGATTTAGACCATGAAATTGCTATGCCACTAAGGAAACATATCCAAGTATCCGTGGTAAAAAATCATCTTGTGGGTCGTTGTATTTTTGGAGTTACACTCCGTGGAAAATAGGGTTTGTGGCTAGTCCTCAAACTAGTCTAAAATGGGTTTTTCGGGTAAAAACATCATAACTTATTCATAATAGATCTCAATTCAGTAATAGAAAATGTGTTTTTTAGAGTACAACATTTAGTATGATGTGTAACAGTTTCATTTTGATTCAGCAAATATTTCGTGTGGGGCACGCTCTACAAGGTCGCTCTCTAGAATAAGCCAAAATTTAACAAGGTATGCCATTTTTTCTATAAATCCTTTTTTGAGAGCTTCCAAGTAGTGAAACTTAGATGAATTGTATAAAACACAATGAGGAACATTGTGTATCAGTTTCAGATCTTTATTCATTACAGGTACAAAGTTATGATTATTTCAAGTTAGGGTTGTTGACTAATCCAAAACTAGTCATGTGAGACTAAAGAAAAGTTTGATGAAAATGCTAGTCTCTTGTTGTTTAAAGTTAAGGAAGGTTTGTAGGTATGTTATCATATAGACTAGCTCTATCGCAAAGTTACAAATATATTTGGACAATGAAATTGATGAGGGATTTTGGTTGAGGTACAAGTTGGGTACATGGTTGAGTCATAGTTGATGAATAGTTGACACATGATTGGTACATACTTGGTACATTTTGAGTATATATTGGTGCATGGTAGATGCACTTGTTTATGGTGCAGGTTTATTACAGGTTGAGGTACAGGTTGATGCATGGTTCAGGTTTATTTGTACATGTTTACAATAGTATATCTCACAATGATAGTGTGACAGTGGTTTCATAATTATACTTCTAATTTAGGGCGATTAGATGGGGCAAGGATAGGTGGTTGTAGAGACCTTCCAGTTGTAGCTGAAGAACATAGGGGTTTGTAGCCTCCTTTTGGTTGTATCCATACAATTGGGGAGTTGGAGGTTCTCTTAGGTTGTAGCCTGAGAAGCTAGGGGGTTGGAGCCTCCTTCTAGTTGTAGCTGGAAAACAAAGGAAGTTGGTTCTTCCAATGAATGTAATTCTTCAAGACATATAAAAAAACATTCTGTGCTTTTCTCTCGATTTGGGTTTCCACGTAAAACATTGGTGTACGGTGTATGTGTGTGACTGTTCATTTCTTATTACTCATTATTGGATAATAATTATACATTGATATAACACTTGGATTATTTGGAGAAAAAGGATTATAACTAGGCTATTATTGATTCAACCCCCCTCTTAGTAATACAATAATTGGTATCATATAAGTTTCCTTTTGAAATCAATTTATCCACTAAAAAGTAGATCATGGAGCGTACCAACTTGTATAAAAATGGAATACCACTGTTTGATGGACATAAGTATGCTTTTTGGAGCATAATGATGCAAACATATATATAGGGATAGGGATTTCAAGTTTGACAATCAATTGTAGATGGATACACAACACCAATAGTTCCACCAACAAATGACAAAGAAGTGAAACTTGGTGAGAGTAATTCCAATACCAAAAATGCTCTTTTGAATGGTCTGAGCGATACAATATTCACCAAATTTTCCCATTGTAAATCCGCTAAAGATATTTGGGAAAAGCTTCAAAATATTTATGAAGGAGATACAAAAGTCAAAGGAGAAAAGCTTTAAACTTACAAAGCTGAATTCGAACAACTAAAAATCAAGGAAGATGAGAATATTTCAACCCACTTCTTACGAGTCGATGAAACAGTGAATGAAATCATAGGATTGGGAGAAGAAATCGAAGAATCTGTAATTGTTCAAAAGGTACTAAGATATATTCCTATGAAATTTAACCCTCATATATCAACACTAGGAGAAATATCAAATCTAAACTCAATAAGCATGGATGAAATGCATGGAATCTTCACATCATATGAAATAAGAAGAAAATCTAGATGTAAAAGAAGCATCCTTCAAAGAATCCAAAAGATCAAAGAAAAATAAAATGCAACAAGAAGAATATAGTAGAAACAATGATGTCTCGGAAGATAATGAAGAAGTGGTCAACTTTGTCAAAATACTGAACAAGGGAACCAACAATAGGTATAGAGGTAATCGTCCTTCAATTTGTTTTAATTGTGATGGTATTGTTCATTTTTCTAACAAATGTCCTCATAATAAAAATAGAAATGATGAAGGTTACTCAAAAGGAAAAAGATCATAAAAAGGCATAAGAACTACAAAGAAAGTTTTTAAGAAAATATTATCCACCAAAGAAGACATCTCATCATCAGATGAAGATGAAGTCAATGACAGTGAGATCAGAAGAGTTCTATTCATGGAAATAAAAGACTATGACAAAGAAGAATCTGAAGACGAATATGAAGAATATGAAGAAGTCCAAGAAGAAATTGAAGAGGAAGAAGTTTACTATCTAGAAGAATTAATGTGTTCCATAGAAGTTATCAAAAGAGAAAATAAGAAAAACAAGAAACTACAAGAATAACTAAACAAGAAAAAAGACACTCGAGAACTCGAACAAATGATCACCAAACAGAAGGTTTAAATAGAAGAAGATAAAATAATTGAAGAAGCACTCAAAGAAAAACTAGAAGAAAAGGACAATATCATTGGAAACTTGGAAGTACAGATTGTCACACTAAGAAAGGATATTCAAAAGAAAAATATACATAATAGCTCAAAACTTTTGGATGACATTATCAATGGTCGAAAATATCATCTTGACAAGACCAAACTTGGATACAATTAGACAGAAAAGGGATCAAGCTCCAAAACAACAAAGAAAGAAAGATATCCAAAAAGCTATGTAGAAACAATCAAAGGGGATAGAAGGATATGCAAGGAAGATTACAAGGATACTCCTCCTCCAAGAAGAGTCAGATTTCATAATCAACAACTAACACATAGGCTTCAAGAAGAACAAGGATTCATAAGAGAACCTCCCTTCAGAAGATCCTCAACACTTAGGTATCAAACCATATTTTTTGGTTTATGTTATGTCTATAATAATTTTGGACATAAAGCTATGAATTGTAGAGATAACAACATGAATAATGACAACTTTGAGAGTCATACACAAAGGTTTTATTCAAGAATACCTAGTGAAACACAGAGAAGAAGTTACAACATGTTTGAATATTTGATCACTCAAGTGGAATGTTAAAAATGTAACAATTTTAAACACATGGCCAAAAATTGTAGAATGACAGTCCCTCCTAAAGAATCTCAACAAAATAACAATAGTCATAGACAAGAACCTCATAAAATGGCATGGATAAGAAAGCAAGATTAGTATATCAATGAAGAATGCACACTCGTTCTACAAGCTAAGAAGAAGAAATGTGGTTGGTATGTTGACAATGGGTGTTCAAAACACATGACAGGTGATAGATACAAGTTTCTTACATTACGAAAGGAAATAGATGGATCAATCTCCTTCAAAAATGATGATCCAGCCAAAATCATTGGAAAAGGCACAGTCCGAATTGGGAACAAGAATGAAAAGGAAAAAAAATGTTCTACTAGTAGAAGATATGAAACATAATCGTCTAAGTGTGAGTCAAATGTGTGAACAAGGTCATAAAGTTACTTTTGATTCAAACAAGTGTGAGATAAGAAAATAAGGTTCATGAAAATTGATTGCTACAGCTGCAAGAACTTCAAGAAACATATATGTGTTGAGTGGAATTGGAAATGAAAAATGTTGTATAGGAAAGAAAGATGAAATTTGGCTATGACACAGAAGAATGGGTCACATGCAGTTTGATAACCTTGTCAAAGTCAGCAAAATATAAGCAGTCAGAGAAATGTCTCAGATCATGAAACCAACAAACACTTTATCCAAGCATTGTCAACAAGGAAAGAAAACAAAAACCATGTTCAAATCAAAGTAATATTCAAGGACAAGACCACTGTAAATTGTGCATACTGATCTAGTTGGACCAACTACAACAAAGGGCTTAAAATGTGAGAGATACTTTATGTTATTAGTTGATGATTATACAAGAATGACTACAGTTTGTTTTCTCAAGAATAAGTCATAAGATTTTGAAAACTTCAAGATCTAAAAGGAAATGGTTGAAAATGAGATGGATTCAATAATCAAATGCTTGAGATCTAATAATGGAAGATAATTCACCTCAAAGGAATTTATGGACTACTGCATCAATCATGGAATAAAAAGATAATTCTTCGTTGCTAGGATACCTCAACATAATGGAGTTCTTGAAAGAAAGAACATGACAGTACAAGAAATGGCTCGAAAAATGTTAATAGATTCAAAATTGACAGATACGTTTTGGATAGAGGAAATGCATACAAAAGTTCACATTCAAAAAAAAAAAATTCTTAGAAACAACACTGACAAAACTCCTTACGAACTATGGAAAGAAAAACCAGCAAATGTGAAGAATTTCAGAGTTTTTGGAAGCAAATGCTACATCAAAAGAGAAGATGGCAAAATGGGAAAGTTTGACTCTCGTGTGGACAAAGGAGTACTTATTGGTTACTCAAGTACAAGGAAATCATACAAGTGTTACAATTTGATATTGAACAAAGTTGTGGAAAGTATAAACATAACAATTGACGAAGCAGGCAGACCACAATCAAAGGAAGATGAAAATGAATCAATGGAACAACCTTTCGAAAAGGATGTAGAAGATGAAAAAGAAGTATAAGAGGAAGATGAAGAGAATATGATAGAAGTAGAAGAGCAAGTTAAAAAAGTGTCTCCAAATACACCTAGCATATGAGTATAAAATAATCATCCTTCAGATCAGATTATCAGAAACAAAGATGCATGATTTGAGACTAAAGGAAGAATCTATTCACTAGAACAAGTACACATAACACTCTTATCTAAAATTGAACCAAACTATTTTGAAGAATATAGCAAGTATGAACTTTGGAATAAGGCCATGGATGAAGAATTGGAATAAGGCCATGGATGAAGAATTGGATCAAATAGAGAAAAATAACACTTGGGAATTGGTTCCAAGATCAATGAATAAGAACGTGATCAACAAAAAATGGGTTTTCAAGAATAAATTGAATGAATATGGATAGGTTACAAGGAACAAATCTAGATTGGTATGTAAAGGGTATGCACAGATTGAAGGAATCGACTTTGAAGAGACATTTTCTCTAGTTGCCATAATGGAAGAAATCTATTTTCTTTTAGCTTATGTGTGCTCCAAAAATACTAAAGTGTATTAGATGGACGTAAAATCATCTTTTCTGAATGGGAAACTTGAAGAAGAATTCTACATTGAACGACGAGAAGGATTTTAGTTGTCAGAGAATGAATACTATGTGTGCAAATTAAAAAAGACCTTCTATGGTCTAAAAAAGGCTCCTAGATGATGGTACTCTAGACTAGATAATTTTTTACAATAGGCAGGGTTAAGAAAAAGAAGTACAGACAACAACCTCTACATCAAGGAAAGTCAATGTAATATAAATTATTAATTGAAGTTTATGTTGATGATATTATCTTTGGTAGTGATGATGACAGGTTAAGCTAGAAATTTGCAAAGGATATGCAGAATGAATTTGAAATGTCATTACTTGGAGAAATATCCTTCTTTCTAGGACTTCAGATACATCAAAGAAACCAAGGAATTTTTATTTCTCAAACCAATTATATGACAGAAATGTTAAAGAGGTCTGGAATGGAAGATTGCAAATGAGTTATCACTCCCATGCAAACCAGTTGCAGGTTAAGAAAAGATGATGATTCAAAATCTACAGATCAAAAGAAATATAGGTCAATGATTGGCAACCTACTATATGTGACAACATCCAGACCAGATGTAATGAAGGGAGTTCGAAAGGTGGCACAATTTCAAACAGCACCAAAGGAATCACATGTATTAGCAGTGAATAAAATTTTCAGATATCTCAAAGGAACATAAGTGTTTGGATTATGGTATCCAAAAGAAAAGGATCTATCTCTTATTTCCTACACAGATGTAGATTGGGTAGGTTGTATTGATAATCGATGAAGCACCAGTGGAGAAATGTTCTACTTGGGTGAGTGTTTAGTATCATGCCTAAGTAAGAAACAATCATCAATATCTCTATCTACAACCAAGGCAGAGTATATTGTAGCAACAACATGTTGTACACAAGTTCTTTGGATGAAACAAACTTTAACAGATATACATGTTGAGTATGATGATCCCATTCCAATCTATTGTGATAATACAAGTTCCATCAGTATCTCAAAGAAACTAGTGATGCACTCCAAGACAAAGCACATTACAATCAAGTATCACTTTCTACGGGAACAAGTTGTAGAAAAGAACATCAGAGTTGAATATGTGGGCACAAAAGAACAAGTGGCATACATCTTTACAAAACCACTTCCACGGGAAGCCTTTGAGTATCTTCGCTAGAGGCTCGAAATTATTTCTACTTCAAAATGAATTATTTTGAATGCTTATCTTATATGTCTTAGATGTACATGAGAAAGCACCATAACGAGGATATTTCGTCAGGGGAAGCAACCCTGGATGGAAAGATACATTTTTCATTGATGACAAAGGGGGAGACATTCATGGGATGTAGAGGACAATGACATGGTTCCAGGGGTAGCAATGGTCACATACATGCAGAGGATAGAGCCATGTTTCCAGGGGGAGAATGAGTGATATGACTTTAGCATTTCATCACATAATTTCAGTTTTGCATCAGAGTGTTGCCATCAATTCCAAAGGGGGATATTGTTGATTAAGGTTAGTTCTCATTGATGTCAACCCTTGAAGAAAGATCGATAGCACAAAGGTTTGGGTAATGGACCCAATTTTGTTTGATGTAAAGATGACTCGTTATTGTCTTGTCATGGTTTATAATAAGTAAAAATGAATGAACTCCAAACTAGTCTCCTTATGGTGAAAGCCCTCATGGGAAGACGCTTTGCATATTGAGTTATCTTAGAAGTATGGTTAGAGAACCCATGCTTATTTGTGGAATAGTGAGATGAAGGTTATTGAATTTTTCAGTTAAAATATCCTATATGGATAGTTCTTTTCATGCCATTTTTGGTGGTATGTGGAACGCCACATAACTCCTCACAGTTAGAGAGTTATGGCCATGAGAAGTTGAATAACTCAAGTTTGGGTAATGGACCCAAGTTTGTTTGATGGATAATGGTATGAGTTTTTGTATATTTTAAGGTAATACTATTCTACATGGATGGTACATTTCATTCAATTTCTGGTGGTATCTGGAACGTCACATAAATCCTCATAGTTTGAGATTTATGGCCTTACGAAGTTGGAGGACCCTCTTATGTCATCTAGAAGCCCCAAAAGGTCAAAGTAGTCAAGCTGGTTTAAGAGATTTTAGAAGGTAAATAATAAATTGAAGTGATGAGTGTACTATAATTCAAACTGAATACAAAATAAATTATTGAAATAATAAATTTAATGGAGAAATTAGAAGTGGGTTAACCCTAAAATAAGGAAAGTGGGCAAAATGTCCTAGAAGTTGTTTTTAAGGAAGCTACTTGAAGAGTATAAATAAGAGGAAAGGCTCTGTCATTTTAGAGACATTTGAGAATATTGAATACCTATAGGTGTCTGAAATAACCAAAGGATAAATAAGCCAAATTTTTTAGGGAAGGCGAAGAAATTAAGGATGGAATTCAAGGAAGGATAAATTCTTTTGATGATGCTTTCTAAGGTATGTTATTTAAAGGTCATCTCACCATTTCTGCAATAACTTTTTTTAAAGAATGATTAAGAACATTAAATTGCTATGCCATTGAGGAAACATATCCAAGTATCTGTGGTAAATAATTCATCTTGTGGGTCATTGTATTTTTGGGGTTACACTCCGTGGAAAATAGGGTTTGTGGCTAGTCCTAAAACTAGTCTAAAACAAGTGTTTCGGGTAAAAACGTCGTAAATTCTTCATAACATATCCAAATTCAATAAGACCAAATATATTGGTTAGAATACAGTTTTTAGTATTCTTTTTAACCATTTCATATCGATTCAACAAACATTCTGTGCAAGGCACGCTCTACAAGCTCTCTCTCTACAATAAGGTAGAATTCAACAAGGTATTCCATTTTTGCTATAAATCCTTTTTTGAGAGGTCCCAGGTAGTGAAACCTGGAGAAATTGCATAAAAAATAATGAAGAACATTGTGTATGATTTTCATATCTTTATCCATTACACGTACAAAGTTATGATTATTTCAAGTTAGGATTTATGACTAATCCAAAACTAGTCACGTGAGAATAAAGAAAAGTTTGATGAAAATGATAGTCTCTTATTGTTTAAAGTTAAGCAAGGTTTGTAGGTATGTGATAATATAGAACAGGTCTATTATAGAGTTACAAATTATATTTGGAATATGAAACTGATGAGGAATTTTGGTTGAGGTACAAGTTGGGTACATGGTTGAGTCATAATTGATGAGTAGTTGACACATGACTAGTACATACTTGGTACATGTTGATTATAGGTTGTTTGGTACAGGTTGGTGCATGATTGATGCACTTTTTTATGGTACATATCGATGACAAGTTGAGGTACAAGTTGATACATGTTTGATGTATGGTTCAAGTTTATTGGTACACGTTTACAACAATATATATCATAGTGGTTCCATTATTCTACTTCTTCTTCAGGGCGATTGGATGGAGCAAGGATAGGTGGTTGTAGCCAACTTCTCATTGTAGACAGAGAACATAGTGGGTTGTATCCTCCTTCTAGTTGTAGCCAAAGAATTGGGGAGTTATAGCTTCCCTCACATTGTAGCTTGAGAAACTAGGATTTTGGAGCCTCCTTCCAGTTGCATCTAGAAAACAAAGGATGAGCTATGAGTCAATTAAGTACCCAAACAAGAAAATAATTCTGTCAAAAAATATCCAATGAATATGGGATCTCTGTCACTTACAATAATCTTTAGGATGCCATGTAGATTTTGAACTGTCTCCATGAATGCATTGGCAACTGTACTAGATTTGAAGGGATGAGAGAGTGCACAAAAGTATGTGTACTTGGTCAGTCTATCAACAATCACCATGATGACACACTTTCCTTTATAATTCGATAACCCTGTGATGAAATCCATGGAAACCTCCTCCCAGCGCTGACTTGGGATGGCTAATGGTTTTAAAAGACTCGGGGTCTTAATTTTTTCCACGTTATTTTGTTGACAAATGACACATTCTGCCACAAACCTTTGAACATCATTTTTAAGGCCATCCCCAAAAAATTCCTTATTAACCATATGGTAGGTTTTTAAAAATCCTGAGTGCCCTCCTGCTACAGAGGTGTGCAATTCCAATAGTACCCTTTGTTTGAGTTGGGATTTCTTACATAAATATAAGCAATCCTTGTACCATAGTGAATCATTTTTCCATGTAAATGTATATGATTTACTGGAATCTTGTTCCAACCTTTGAATGAGAGACCACACTTTTTCATCATTCTTCCATTCATCCCTTGCTTCTATTATCCAGTTGGGTTGGATGATCGAGATAACACAGAGAAAGGCCTCAACATCTTCATCCTTCCTTCCTTGAGAGTGCATCTACCACAACATTTTTTTTCCCTTTTTTTATAGATGATTTTAAAATCATAACCCAGTATCTTGGTTACCCATTTTTGTTTTTCTTCTAAAGATAATATTTGTTCCAAGAAGTATTTAAGACTATGATGATCTGTTTTGACCTTGAAGTTCCTACCTATTAGGTAAGGATGCCATTTCTTCAATGCATGTAGTATTTCCATCATTTCCTTCTCATAAATGAGTTTCTGTAAGTCCTTTCCCTTGAGTGGCCGACTTTAAAAATCCATGTTCTTCCTTCTTGCATTAGGAAAACACCAATTCCATTTCCCGAGGCATCACATTCCACAATAAAGGTTTTTGTGAATTCTTGAGTGGTCAAGAGTGGTCAATATAGGAGCTTTGCACATCACCTCTTAAAGTTGTTCAAAATCTTCAATTTCCTCTGGATTCCATGAAAATGTATCCTTATTAGTTAGTGTCGTTAAAGGTGTTGCTATTATTCCAAAGTGTCAAACAAACTTGAGATAGTAACCTGTCAAACCAAAAAATCCTCTAAGATTATTCAATGTTTTGGGAATCGGCTAGTCCATCATGGCCTTAATCTTGTTAGGGTCTACCTTGACACCTTCATGAGATACAATATGACCCAAATACTCTACCTCTTTCAATACAAAGAAACATTTGGATGGTTTGGCATATAGTTTTTTCTCCTTTAGTAGTTGTAGCACCTTGTCAACATGTCACACATGATCCTCCCAAGACATGCTATAGATTAGTATATCATCAAAAAATACTAACACAAATTTTCGAAGGAAGGGCTTGAAAATGGAATTCATCAACCCTTGGAATGTGGAAGGTGCATTTCTAAGGCCAAAAGCCATGACCAAAAATTCTTAATGGCCTTCATGTGTTCAATTTTTTTTTTTTGGGATATCTTCTTCCTTCATTCTAATCTGATGTTACCTTGAACGAATATCCAGCTTTGTGAAATAGATTTCTCCATGTAGTTCATCTACTAATTCATCAATGAAGGGAATGGGAAAATTATGTTTAATAGTGATCTTGTTGATCTCTCTAGAATCTGGACACATACGCCATGGGCCATATTTATTGAATACCATTACCACCATTGCAGAGTAAGAAATTTAGCTAGATCTAATAATGTTAGCCTCTAACATTTCTTCAACCATGCACTCAATTTCATTCTTCTGGGCATAAGGGTATCTATATGGCCTGTTGTTAGGAGGGACACTCCCAGGAATTAGGTGAATATCATGATCATAATTTCGAGTGGGTGGAAAACCTTTGGGAATATCTTCAAATACTTTGGAATGCTTATCAATGATCCCTTGAAGATCTAGAGGAATAGATGGCTTAGATGTTTGAACATCTAGTGAGCATAGTTGT
>JASDQU010500392.1:1792-14522 GCA_032191745.1 Picea mariana
ATTTATATATTCGATTACATATTTTAATTTTCATCCTCATGACATGAAGTGTATGAGGATGAAGCAATAAACAAACTAGCTTATCATATCCTTGCTAGATCTTTGATGATTCGTAAAACATCCAACAATTATCTTGGGCACGATCTGGAGCTAAACTTGGTATATTCTGCTTCCTGTATTGGTACCGGATCATGACAGGTGAGATTCGGTAAAGGGTACCGAATCCAAACAACATGCAAGTGGTTGGTACCGGACTAGAATAGTCTGTGGCCATTGGTACCGGATCACGCCAGTGAATGGTTTGGTACTAGATCTAAATGGAAGGTGCTCTTGGTACCGGATTCGGATAGTGGCAATCTGGCGCCTAAGTACCGTGTTAGCACTTGGTAAATTTCCTAGAGGTTGAAATAGAAGAAATCTACAAAGGTAAATTTATCCAACCACTTTTAAAGATGGGATCTAGCCCTTCCAGCTTCAGAGAGGGATCTCTCTATATGATTTATCTTTGTTTCTAACTTTAGATATTAGGCTAGGTATGGGAATAGGTAGGTTTTGTTGTAAAAGTGTTTTTGAATTGGTTGAGACAGTCTACACCTCCATTGGGCTATGGGGTCTATATTTAATTCAATATGAAATACAACCAGAAACAATAAAGAAGACTTCCACAGGGCGAGATAATATACTCACTGGATCTTTAATAGCTTAAATGATGGACAGAAGAAAAGATGAGAAAGATAAATTCAACTAAGAAGCAGTTAAGAATTCCTTAATTGAAAACATCAGAAGATAAACATTAAAATCTTTAGAGTTGGAAACAGGGTATCCAAGATAAATCCTGCAACATACATTACTTCTTAAAGATTAGTTTCAGAAAACAATATGATCACAAAGCAAGAACAACATTAAACTGAGAAGATAAACATCACCAGTGAATACAAGCAAGAATCCTGTAAAAGTGCCTCCTTTTTATTAATGGCAGATCTCTTCAAAAATGTTACAGTCTGATAGTGTCAGGGTGTGAGAATCAACAACCCTCAATACTTCGAAAGGTGAAGTATTTATAATTCAAATTACAAACGTTCCTGTCATAACTGATTAGGACGTGCTCATTCTATTTTTAGTCTAACTAATTTAACTAATCAAAACTATTTGATGACTTGGTACAACTGCATGTGGAATTTTTGGGGTAGGACGTTGGCTTGTGTGCTAGCTGTTGGTGCATGAAATAGCGTTTATCCTTGGTGTTGAACACTCGAAGGTTGGCCCTAGGCCACTATAACTTTTTTCTAAAAAATATTTGGCAAAATATTTAAATTTTGATAAACAAGTCAAACTCTGGATAAAGGCCGAGGAGCCAAATTTGCTAAAAAGGACCAAATTTTGGCAAACAAACCAAGTTTTCATTTGCCCACCAGAATTAAACTTTTACCATTTCAAACCAATCCACCATTTTTTGCTAAAATGCACCGGAACTCGCTTTGAAGCTCGCATGCAAGCACTCATCTTATGCTTGGTCAGTGTCGAGCGCTTTCCGCTGCCTTCACCATGCGTCATGAGCGAACACATATGCCTGAGAAAGATAAATATTATTCAAAACACTTATCCCCTATTATATAGGGTTCTAACATAGGCTCCACCTAGGGAAGATAGCTCCGAAGGAAGTGTCTAGAATCGCTGAACTTTGAATTTCGCCGATCAGCTGATCATTGGGCTGCCCCCAAACTGTAAACTGAAAATAAACCATGAAGAGACAAAAAATAAAAGATGCTCATTCTGTTGAGCTTATTGGCACATTCCTACCTACCCTAATCTACCTCATAATTTTGTTGAATCAGGTAATACAGAAATGCCAATGGAGCCAGTCAAGTAGTTGATCCCATGATTGGCTTTCCTCATCATGCTTGACGAAAATCAAGGCTGAAATATGTACTGGCAACTGGTGACATGTTTGGTCGTTATAAAGAATACATGTCTGAAAACTCAGGCTAACATAAAACTCCATGTAATATGCTATAGGATCAATTAAAGTATGATGCATGATATTCATTCCTAGATCTTCTATGACTAGTAGATCAGTTCCATATTCAAAATCAAACCATGCATCTACAATTTCAGCCTTATACTTGAAAACATGATCATCATCAATCTGCAAATCAACAGGTAGTACGATTTCCTCTTGCTTTGGAGAAGGAAGATTTTCCAAGAATTCTTTGGGATCTAGGAAATTATAGGAATGAATTTGAGAATCCACAAGTTCAATATCATTTTCAAACGTTTCAATAACTAGCTCAAGAAAACAAATTTTACCTTTCGGATAAAGTTTGCTCGAGTCCAGAATACGAAACACAATTTTTAAAAAGTCTTCGTCAATGTGAAATTCTGCTAACTCATTTCTGAATTTTTCTATGGCTGTACGAGATATAGGATTTACCTCATACGCCGTCATCTTGAAGCATCATTAAGGCTTTGAAATCTAGATTCTTCAGTAGTGAAGTCACTTGTGAACTTGGAAGCTCGGGATCTTGAACAATGGAGTCGCCAGGTGAATGGTACAGCCTTCCTGTGTTTGTCTTCTGTTCACCATCAGAAGTCAAATCTGAACTTGAAGTGCAGCTCTGGAGAAGTCCCCAGCGGAGTCGCCATTAATGTTAGAACCCTATATAATAGGGGATCAGTGTTCTGAATAATATTTATCTTTTTCAGGCATATGTGTTCACTCATGACGCATGGCGAAGGCGGCGGAAAGCGCTCGACATTGACCAAGCATAAGATGAGTGCTTGCATGCGAGATTCAAAGCGAGTTCCGGTGCATTTTAGCAAAAAATGGTGGATTGGTTTGAAATGGTAAAAGTTTAATTCTGTTGGGCAAATGCAAACTTGGTTTGTTTGCCAAAATTTGGTCCTTTTTAGCAAATTTGGCTCCTCGGCCTTTATGCAGAGTTTGACTTGTTTATCAAAATTTAAATATTTTGCCAAATATTTTTCAGCAAAAAGTTATAGTGGCCTAGGGCCAACCTCCGAGTGTTCAACACCAAGGATAAACACTATTTCATGCACCAACAGCTAGCACACAAGCCAACGGCCTACCCCAAAAATTCCGCATGTAGTTGTACCAAGTCATCAAACAGTTTTGATTAGTTAAATTAGTTAGACTAAAAATAGAATGAGCACGTCCTGATCAGTTATGATAGGAACGTTTGTAATTTGAATTATAAATACTTCACCTTTCGAAGTATTGAGGGTTGTTTATTCTCACACCCTGACGCTATCAGACTGTAACATTTTTGAAGAGATCTGCCATTAATAAAAAGGAGGCACTTTTACAGGATTCTTGCGTGTATTCACTGGTGATGTTTATCTTCTCAGTTTAATGTTGTTCTTTCTTTTTGATCATATTGTTTTATGAAACTAATCTTTAAGAAGTAACGTATGTTGCAGGATTTATCTTGGATACCCTGTTTCCGACTCTAAAGATTTTAATGTTTATCTTCTGATGTTTTCAATTAAGGAATTCTTAACTGCTTCTTAGTTGAATTTATCTTTCTCATCTTTTCTTCTGTCCATCATTTAAGCTATTAAAGATCCAGTGAGTATATTATCTCGCCCTGTGGAAGTCTTCTTTATTGTTTCTAGTTGTATTTCATATTGAATTAAATACAGACCCCATAGCCCAATGGAGGTGTAGACCATCTCAACCAATTCAAAAAAACTTTTACAACAAAACCTACCTATTCCCATACCTAGCCTAATATCTAAAGTTAGAAAAAAAGCTAAATCATATAGAGAGATCCCTCTCTGAAGCTAGAAGGGCTAGATCCCAGCTTTAAAAGTGGTTGGATAAAGTTACCTTTGTAGATTTCTTCTATTTCAACCTCTAGGAAATTTACCAAGTGATAACATACCAGATGGATGAGTTGATACATAAATGCTGGACTCATCTAGAGGTCAAAGGTTACATGTGGAAATTTAAAACATTAGTACATGAAACATTTAGTCTGCTAGCTCAATAAACCACAAAATGTATGAATTCAATTATACTTTACCTTATGACCTCATCAATGGCTAACGGTAGTGTTCTTTGTCATTTATCCAAGCTTAGGTAGGCCAAAAAGGTATAAATGAGGAGTATAATAGGGTAGTGGAGATGTCAATTTAGAGGCTCAACATTCCCCCATGCCAAAATCATTGCATGTCCTCATGCAACTGAAAAAAACTCAAAATTTTTCAAAATTTGAGACTCCATTCTTTAATTCTATGGATCAATGATGTTGATGGCTGAGGATTCTACTTTCAACTCCCATTTTATGACCCTAATGTATTGTAGGAGTCTTAGTATCTTCTTGATATTATTAGAAGTCTCTTCATGGTCATCTTGAATTTGTTGGCTGGTTGTCTTCAGTTGCTAGTTTTCCTTTTTGATATACCTGTCCAGTAGTTGGTATTCCTTCACTTCTTGTTTGAGTTCTTGGCTTTGCTTTTGTAGCTCCCTAATCTTTTTCTTCATCTGTTCCTTTGTTAAGGTCCTTGTTGACCCCATTGTTTCTGGATGGATGTATTCTCTTTCCTCCACTTCCTCCCTCATTCCACATAAAGTAATAGTAACTTGTTCCTTAGTCAATCTAGGGATGTCATCCTGGACTGATAGGTCTTCAGAAGGGGAGGTAAGATCTATTGGGTCTTCATGTGTATGAGGAATGACAAATTCTTTTCCTTTCTTTTCCATGCTCCTTGTGGTTCTCTTAAAAGGGGGTAATGGATTAGAGGTGCTCACAAGCTTTCCTTTCTTCTTTTCTGTTTGTGGAATGGTTACAGGGGTTTGTTATATAGACTGTTCATCTTTATTTTTTGAGCTATTCTTTTCTTTCCTCACAATTTTTGTCTTATGACCCTTCTCCTCAAGTTCTACTGTTGTGGTCTCCTCCACTAATTTGGATTTACCTTTTGATTCTTAACTTTTAAAAATCTTATCGACTGTGGAAGAGGGCCCTGCTTGTTTACTAGCTTTATCTTTTTGGCTCACTGTTCTGAAGGATGATGGAGTTACCTTATCTTTCTTGCCCTTTTTCTCTTGAGGTTCCTTATCTTTCTCTGGAGCAAGCTGGGCTCCCTCTAGAGGTTTTTTTTCTGTGGGAAGGTTTTGAGTGATGAGGATTTTCCAGCTAATCCCTTTCTTCCTGATTTCATGTATAACTAACATCTTAATAAGACCTTGATGATAAATTCCAGTCTTCTCAGTTTTGGATATGGATTTGACACCTCTTACCATCTTGTTCAGACTTATCCATAAAAAATATGGGAAATCAATTTCAGGACCTCCTTCAAAGTGTAACAGAAGCCTAAGATGATATAGGAAGGTTACAACATACCTGCCCTCACAAGTGAGGAATCGTTGAAGACTAGCAAGCATTGGATGATACTCTTCCTTGATATAGTTCCTAGGAATCCCCTTTTTCCAATCAGGGTGCTGATGGTCTTCCTTTAGAAATCGTTGGCATATTCTAAAGGTTGGTAACAACATGAAAATATGGTGATGGAATTGATAATTCGAATGGTGAGTTTAAGTAAGATGCCGCAAGGGAAAATTTAAGACAATATGAGGCTCATCTGGATGGCTTCACCACCCAGATAAGCCATTTCATTTTTTCCTTCTAATGCAATGATGGGGACAAGACATTGGGTGTCAGAACATCATTATTTTTTGGTATAGGTGATTGGACTTCTGAGTGGTGAATTTGATGTTGAATCGTGGCTCATGACACAAGATACGTTCATGTTTGCTTAAGGATGAAGCATGTTTGTGGCTCATCATTACTAGACATGCTCCATATTCACACTTTTGATGTGATTTTTTCTTCAATCATTTTCAAGCGCTTATGTGATGAGAGGACTGATTAAGGTTAAGCATATGGGTATGAGAGAATTGAAAGTTAGGTGCATGGTTTTAACACTAAGGTCATAAGATCTAGTATACATTTTCATACCTATTGTAGTTTTATAAGCAAATGAAAACAAATAATACTATGTTACCTTTGTTTTTACCATTGTATAATCAATACCCATAGCATATGCGACTGCCTTTGTATTTGAAGCTTGTAGATTGTCAGAGTTCATCTTTTTAGGATGGAGTTTTCTGGAAGCTGGGTACTGGAATTTATTGTACTTCATGAAACTTCTTTATTCTATTCTTGTCTTATTTTGTGTCTGGTTCTGTAGGGTTGTAGGGTGAACATGCTGGTTTCTGAAGATGAGATGTGAGTCTGAAAAAGAGTTTTGAAAGAGCTCTTTGATCCTCCCCCATGCCAAGGATGTTGCATATCCTTATGCAAGAAGATTCAACACCCTGTATCATAATGGAAGAAAAATGATAAGAGAAAAGAAACCAAATCAAATTCCAAAAGTACATTTATCACCTAGCATATGATCACATGCCTAAAAATTGAAATTTCCTTTCTTTTGATGACTTATTGACAAGGGTAGCATTCAACAGTGAAAACATGGAGGTTTTTATATTTTTGCCAGAAGAACAGATCCAACCTAACTTGCTTCAGATATTTACTATCATTGGATGTTATGGATAAATTTGACAATATAAGTAGATTAGGCTCCCTAGTTAGGGCTCCACTCTTAAGAAGTTTCCTTCTTAGGTAATGTAGGCTTTAGATGTCAGACCGGTAAAGTTGACTTAGGGTAGTTCTCAAATGGAAATTTTCTTGTAGTAATTATCTTGTTTGTTAATCTCGAGTTTGTATCTCATAAATGTCAACATTGACCTTTGCTTGTAGTGTTCATTTTTTAGATGACAAAAGTGAATTTTTCAATCAAACAAGTATAGATGAGACATTTCTCAACCAAAACCCACTACTAGCAAGCCTGTTCAGTACTCCGGTGGGGTAGTTGTGATAATTAGTGAGAGACATCCCTTCCCCAGGAAGAATGCCCCATTGGCAATAGGTCTGTTCAGTACCCTGATGAGTTTGCCTAGTTGTACCATAGACCGGTACCTGCTGCCAATAGACTTGTTCAGTATCCTGGTGGGTTAGTCTCTTAAACCCTTTTCCATCAGAGGCTTCTTGTCCATAGTCACCTATTTTGGTTTTTATTAAAGAGTTCTTTTGCATGATGACAAGGGAGGCTCGTCTGAAAACCTTTTTACAGGCTGGGATGGTATTGGGTTGGAAGGTATATTCTCTTATTTGAATGTCTTTAAAGATTCGTCTGAAGGAAAATAAACTTATGTATGCACATTATTTCCTTAGAGTGATCCAGAAGTATAATTTTGTCTGAGTTTGTCCATAAGAGAATGACCTAAAGTTACCTTAGGGTACTGATACATCCTCTTCCATAAAATTTTTCCTAGTGTGCCCATGACAGAGAGTATTCATATACTCATATGTTACTCTTTAGTAAAGATAATCCAATGAATACTATTGAAGTCTAGTTAGGGTGAGATAGTTACTTGTAGGATAATATAATTTTTTATCCCTTTAATCATGCTGAAATACTGGATAAAGGCAACCTCTAGACTTTGAAGCAGATTATGCATGGTTCTTTTAACAATCATAGGTAAGGATTATGTCTTCTTTGTCAAGCAACAGAACCAAAAGAAATTAAAATACTTCCTTGTAGCTAGCAATAGAACCAAAAGAAATTAAAAATTATTCCTTGTAGCTAGCAACATAACCAAAAGAAATTAAAGATACTCCCCTTTAGTCAGCAACAGAACCAAAAGAAATTATTGCTTCATAAGGGCTTCCATTTGATGCTGCATTCGGCTTCTTGGTTCCAACTTAAGTGGTTACTGCATGACTTCATACTTCATATTAATTGACATAATATTTTGACATATTCATAGAATTCCTTGTCAATTAGGTGATGGGTCCTGATAGTACTGTATAAGGACAAATTTCTGGTACCAGACCAGCACAAGACTGCTGGTACCGGACCAGAACAAGATTTCTGGTACCCGAGCAATTTTGCTGGTACCGGACCAGAACAAGATTTCTGGTACCGGACCAGAACAAAGTATTGTTGATGCATACAAACTGACGTTTAGAAAGTTTGTGAAGGATAAAATAAATTATAGAAATCTACTTACAAAGATAAAATGCGAAAGGAAAACAAAAGGAGGTAAGAATCCATTGTTACCTTCAACTTATTAATAAAACACAATCCACACCTATGTACAAAAGTTTTTAAAAGTAAACCAATAAATCAATGTGGATTAGTAGGAAGGTCTCCTTCCTTATTGATCACCTTCATATCTGAATTCTGTAATATACGAAGCATAAATTCCTCTTTTGACAGGGGTTTGTTATAAATTCTCAACCGGTGACCATTCACAAGTAGTGGTGTCTAATGTTCGTCAATTGTCTTTATCCTGATTGAACCATTATCATATACAATGTCAATTTCGTAAGGTCCCATCCAACGAGTAGTTAACTTACCTTTGAAGTTCTTGAATCTGTTATCACACAACAGGGCCCAATCTCCTTGTTGAAATTTTTTCTTTTTGAGATACTTGTCATGCCATTTTTTTCTCTGCTCTTGAATGAGGGTGGTTCTTTGAAGTGCTTCCTACCTAATTTCGTCCATCTCATTAAGTTGCAAGAGTCTTTGTTGATGGGATTCATCCAAGTTCATGCCAACTTGTACTGTAGTCCTGAAGGTTTTGATCTAGAATTCTATGGGGAGAAGCACCTGCTTCCCATACACCAACTCATAAGGTGTATGTCATGTTGTATTCCTCCAAGTGATTCTATAAGCTCGTAAGGCTTATAGTAATCTGTCAGCCCATTCCTTGTGGTGTAGCTGTACTGTTTTGGTAAGAATGGAGTCAATAACTTTGTTGGTAGATTTTACTTATCCATATTCCTGTGGATGGTAGGGTGTAGATTTCCTGTGTTTGATTTGGTACTGTTTTGTAACAACTTTGACTAGATTAGAGGTAAATTGAGTCCCCTGATCAGTCACAATTTCTCGAGGTAAACCAAATCTAGTAAAGATGTCATTAAAAAGGAAATCTACCACTGATTGTTCACTTGTAGCTGGTAAAGCTTTTGCTTCAACCCACTTAGTCACATAGTCAGTACATACAAGTATATACTTTTTCTTTTTAGATGCATGGTTAATGGGCCCTACAAAATCTAATGCCCATTTCTTGAAAGGCTCAATGACTACTTGGGCTTGAAGTGACATTTGGTCTCGTGCAGTAGGCTTACCCATTCGTTGGCATTCATCACAATTGGATACATAGGTTTTAACATCTTTGAAAATATGAGGCCAATAATAATCAGATTTCAGAACTTTATAAGCGGTCCTCTTGTGTGTGAAGTGTCCTCCACAAGGACCATCATGGTAGGCTTGTAAAATATCATGAATTTCATCTTCCCTTACACATCTCTTGATTACCAAATCTAGTCCTGTTTTGTAGAGACAATCATCGTGCAACATATAGTTTTGCACTTAGCTGAATTACTTTCTATTTTTCTCTAGGAGACAATTTCTGAGGCATCTTCCCTGTCACAATATAGTTAGCTACATATGCATACCAAGGAGTGAATGTAGAAATAACAAACAAATTTTCATTAGGAAAGTTATCATCTACTGGTGCATTATCTCCCAGATGAATCACTCTAAATAAGAAATCAGCCACAATATTATCCTTACCTGGTCTATCAATAATATTGATATTAAACTCTTGTAATACTAACATCCATCTTGTAACTCTAGGGTTTGTTACAGGTTTGTTCATTAAGAATTTGATGGTTGAATGATCAGTGTGTACAAAATATTGATATCCTGTAATATAGTGTCTAAATTTATTGATAGCATGGACTACAACTAACAATTCTTTTTCAGTGACTGTATAATTAACTTCTGCTGGGGACATATTTTTACTGACAAAGTAAATAACATAAGGAATTTTATTTTCCCTTTGTCCAAGAACTGCTCCAAGGGCTGTGTCTGAGGCATTGATACAGATATGAAAAGGAAGGGACCAATTTGGTCCTCTTAATACAAGGGTAGTTGACAATTTCTGTTTTAGAATCTTAAAAGATACTTGGCATTCATCATCCCAATTAAATTCGACTTCTTTAGATAATAACTTGAATAAAGGGGTAGCTAAGCTTGTAAAATTCGGAATGAATCTTCTATAGTAGCGATCATGCCCTAAAAAGCTGCGAACTTCCTTTTGTGAGGAAGGTATTCTGATTTGTGTGATAATATGAATTTTTGCATGATCAACTCTCATTCCAAAACTAGAGATGTGATGTCCCAAAAAAATACCTTCAATGAACATCATCTTTGATTTTTCATTACTTAGGGAAAGATTAGTTTCCTTACACCTAATCAAGACTTTTTCCAGACTGGTCAAAGCTTCTTGGAAGTCATTTCCATGGACTATAAAGTCATCCATGTAGACTTCTATGCAATCATTGGTCAAGTCAGAGAAAATGGCTAGGACAACCCTTTGAAAAGTAGCTGGGGCATTGCAAAGTCCAAAAGGAAGGAACCTATAAGCATAGGTTCCCCATGGGTAGGTGAAAGTGGTCTTCTCTTGGTCTTCGAGTGCTATTTGTATTTGGTTATAGCCACTAAACCCATCTAGGAATGAAAAATACTTCTTTCCAGACAAGGTATCCAACACCTGATTGATAAATGGTAAGGGAAAATAATCCCTATGGGTGGCTTTGTTCAACTCCTTGAAGTCTACACATATTCTCCACTTACCATTTTTCTTGGGAACTATGACAAGTGGAGACACCCATTGACTATCTGAAATGGGGTATATGAGATTGCCTTGAAGGAGTTTTTGCTATTCTTCTTTTACAATAGCTTTGAGGGATGGATTCATCCTTCGCTGAGGCTGTCTAACTAGTATGATTTGGTCATTAGTTTAAATATGATGTGTTCATGTGTCAGGGTGAATGCCTTTCATGTCTGCATAATCCTATGCAAAGGCATCAAATTGTCTTTGGAGCATTTCAATTACTTGTGTCTTTTGTTCTGGTTCCAAACTAGAGTTGATATACAAAGGTTTTCCTGGGATAATCTCAACAAGTTCAATACTTTCTTCCTTGTCTAAGGAAGCTGGTGATAAATTATATAATTGAGTGATATCAGGGTGCCAAGTTTGTTGAAATTCAGAACTTAAAATGTGTGACAATTCTGCAAAGGACCTAGGATATTCAATGTAGTTTGTATCAGCCAAAAATAAAATTAAGACTTGTTCATCCTATTGTTCTTGCATTCCTCTTACTTGTTCAAGTGTTAATAAGGGGTCTGATGCAATCTTCCTCTCCATAAGGGTTTTCTAGCCAAATAGGTTTTTCCTGTGTGGGTTGGGCAAGAGGGAAGAGAACAAGTTTTTGGCTATGTGTGTCATTGGATATAGTCATCTCGCTAGACCGACAGCTGATAAAGGCATCTGATGTGGCTAGCTAAGGGAAGCCAAGAACCACAGGGCATCCTGGTTTGGAGGATGATATAGAGTAGATGACTAGAAATTCTACTGGATATTCCCAAGAAGCTAGAGTGTCTGTGATATCATCTAAACTTCCTGCAGGGATAATGACTGATTTATTTGCCAATTCTATCATGGTTTGGGTTGGTCTCAACTGGTTGATTTGGAGTTTTTGCATAGTGTCAAAAGGCATTACATTAATTGATGCACCCAAATCAATGAGTGTGTTTGGTAAGGAAATACCATTAATTTCAACAGTGACTACTGGATTCCTAGGGTAATTATATTTATATGGCATTTCAGAAATAAATTCAAATAATTGTCTTACTACCTGAACAAGGGGAGGTTCCTTCTTATTCCTTCCTGGTTTCTTAATACAAATATCCCTTATGATTTTGGCATATATGGGGATATCTTTGATAGCTTGCAACAGAGGTATTTTTATACATACATTTCGTAACTCATCCTCTATATCTTTGTGCAAGGGTGGGTAAGGTTTCTTCACTAATAGTCTTTCGGAGTAGGGTGGAAGATTAACTTGTTGAGGTACTCCTACAGACTGAGAAGTGATTGGAATAGGAGGGGAAGTATCTTCTTCTATAGGGGTGGTTTGCGTGTTTTCTTCCTCAGAATGATTATCATTTTCTTCCTGAATTATTACTCTAGGATTTGATTGATTTATAGATTTCCCTGATCGTAGTTGAATTTCATAGGTGGGAAAGGTTTGAAATTCTATATTCTGCACAGGGTGGGTGGGTCGATTGTTTGGGTTAGGGATTGGCTGGGCATGGATTGCTGTTGGTTTATGAGGGTTCTGGGCAGCTTGGTTTTTTGGCTGTTGATTGGAATTTGTAGGTACTTTATACTGTTGGTTAGGGTTCAAGGGACTCTAAATTGTTGCTGTATAGGAGGTGGAAGTAAATCTTGTATCTGTGGTGGGTTAAATCTAGGTAGTAATTGGGAAATTTTTGCAGGATATTGTGGATATGTAGGGTAAGAGGGATTCCCATACACAAGCCCCCTCCAACCTTGTTGCCAAGGTTGAGTTTGAGCTTGCTGAGGTGTCCATTGTGGATAGGACATTGGAGGAGGACCCCATTGTTGTTGTTGATACTATGCATTAGGGTCATACAATGCATTGGGGTTTTGTGCTCTCCAAGGTATTTTGGAAGGGTATGGTTGTTCTTGTGAGACTCCTCCTCCCCTATACATGGCTTGTAGCTCAAGAAAATTTGGACACTCAGATGTGGGGTGCTCTAGAGTACA
>JASDQU010500392.1:42185-53770 GCA_032191745.1 Picea mariana
CATACACACTAGTGTACATGTGCAAGAAATGCATGTGTAGCTAGTACATACAAGTCTCGTGCATGTACTAATAACAATAACTATCATCTCTATAGTAATTTCCATATGGATCCAATCCATTCAACAATACTATTCATTTTATAAAAGACAATAAACCAATCAAATGTTTGTGAAATCCTTTAATTACAATTATCTAGCTCAACAATGTTATTTAGACAATTATAGTTTAGTTACATAATTATGAATATACATATATACCCATTTTCTTTTCAGAAGGAAAAAAAATAAATTCCACCATAAGACAAATCTCCATACACTCTCAACTTTTTATACTCATCCTTCCCCCCTAAGTTACTTCCATCTTTCATTCCTATCCTTCCTCTGCTGGACTGTCTTGGACATCAACTATATTGACCTAACTCCAAATAGAACCCATAAGCGGAAGTGTCACTATTTTGACCAAGCTTCCCCAGCAGGCAACTGACAGTCATCATCACACATCTAGGGGAGCGTGAGATAACACCGTCCTCCCATGACTCTAGGTTTCAGAGAATACACGATGGGAAATGCCTCCACCCCTCCTAACAGGACTAGGGTCCACACCCTACAATGGAATATACAGTGGCACCATGTTGCTGGGAGTTTTGTCATCGTTTATTTGGTTTTGTGAAGTCTCACCTCCTAAAATCCTACACTGGTCCACATATCATATCAATGTATCCAAATCAATATAATTTCACATACAAAGATTCATACCATATTGTTTCTCGGCTAGTGGTCATGTCATCCACTTTCATCATTATTATCCCTTGGCTATTTCATAGCCCATAACCTACAGATTAGTCTGTGACACAAACTCATACATTTCTATGCATTATCATCATGTAATTGCATACAATCTTAATTTCAATTTGGTATCTGCATACCAACAACTTTAACATCAAAGTTTTCAAGTTAGAAATAGATCTCATAATATCCCATAATTCAATTAACATTACCCATTCATAGAATTATCATTTACATAATAGATTGCATCATATCCAACATCATTCAAATAGCATTTAAACTTTCATAGGATTCTCATTCACACAATATATTGCATCATATCCATCATCATCAATAACAATTAAACATTCATAGAATTTACGTTCACATAGTAGATCGAATCATATCCATCATCATCAATAACATGTAAACATTCATAAAATTTACATTCACATAATATATCGCATCATATCCATCATTATTCAAATACATTTAAACATTCATAAAGGTTCATACGTCTTAAAAGTTCAAGTGTATCATTTAATAGTTTCACTGTGAATAGAAAATAAAGGTGTTTAGGCCTCAGGTAATCCTAGCTATCTAAGTTAAAAGGTGGTGTTACATACACCCAACCTTTGAGAAACATATTCTCGAGGTGGTCAAAAAAATGAGGGATAATCCTGTCGTAATGTCTCGGCATCCTGCCAAGTAGTAGATCCTGGACTATACTTGTCCCAATGGACCTTAACTTGGTCTACTAGATGGTTCCTGAGCTATCAAAATCTACGGTCCAATATGCGTAACGGTTCTACCGTGAGGGTTCCTGCATCCACTACCTGCAATTCCTTCCAATTTAGTTTATGTGATTCATCAACAACATAATGACTTACAACAACTACATGAAAAACATTATGAGTTTTATGCAAGTGGGGTGGCATTACGAGACGATAGGCAACAAGTCCAATTTTCTCTTGGATTCTGAACGGTCCTATAAATCAAGGTAACAACTTTTTCCCCTTCCCGAACTGAATTGTACTCTTATTAGGCCTGATACGAATGAAAACCTGATCTCCCACTTTATAACTTCGGTCAGTCCTGTGTGCATTTGCATAACTGTTTTGTCTATCATGTGCTTCCTTTAGTCTCTTCCTAATCTGAATCACCTATTCCTCCATCTCTTGAATCAATTCTGGCCCAACTGTTACTTGGTCTTCTAATCTTTCCCAACTCAATGGTGTTCTACATGGCCTTCCATATAGAGCTTTGTAGGGTGGCATTCCGATGGAGCTATGAAAACTGTTATTGTAGGCAAACTCTACCAAAGGTAGGTACTTCTCCCAATGGGTTTGATTATCCATGACGTACATCCTAATCATGTCTTCCATGACTTGATTTACTCTCTCGGTTTGCCCATCTGTTTCAGGATGATAAGCTGTGCTTAAGTTCAACTGAGTTCCCAACGGTGACTGCAAAATTATCCAAAACCTAGAACTGAATCTAGAGTCCCTATCTGAAATGATCTTCTTAGGTATCCCGTGCAAATGGATGACCTCACTTACAAACACACGTGCCACATCAGTGACATCGTAAGTGTCTCTAAACGAAATAAAATAAGCACTCTTGGTTAACTTATCAACTATTACAAGAATGGCATTGTGTCTAAGAGATGTGAGCGGAAACCCTACAACAAAATCCATAGAAATGACTTCCCACTTAGACATAGGAACATCATGTGGTTGTAGGAGGCTTGCCGAGTGGTGGTGGTCGGATTTCACTTGTTGACACTCTAGGCACTTGGCGATGAAATGGACTACATCGCACTTCATGCCTACCCAGAAGAAGAGCTTCCTCATGTCTGTGTACATCTTCTTCACACCCAGATGCGCACAATAAAGTGCTCTATGGGCTTCCTTTAGTATGATGCTTCGAACATCCCCACCATCAGGGACGTATAGTCTATCTGCTTCCAGACTATATCCTTCATACTTTGGATCTAATTGCCTCCCACTCTAGAGGTTTGAAGTAACCTTTAAATACCAACTGTCTCCAAGGAGTTGCGTCAACACACGTTCCCTCAGATTGACTTTTAAGGGTACCAAGGAGAAGACACGTGGCCTCCTACTCAAGGAATCTACGACCACATTCTCTTTTCCCTTGATATATGAAATACCAAAATCGTACTCACTCATGAACTCACTCCATCGCCTTTTCCTGGCATTCAGATCCCTTTGAGTGAAGAGATGTTTTAAACTTTGATGGTCCGTTTGAGCTCAAAGTTTCACCTTACTAGATAGTGCCTCCAAAGTTTTAGAGCTAGCATTACTGCCACCAAATATAAATCATGAGTAGCGTAAAGTTCCTCATGTTTCTTCAACTTCCTTGACACATAAGCTATCACTCCTCCATCCTGCATTAACACAGCCCCCAACCCTTGCTTTGAGGCATCCGTGTAGACTGTGAAGTCCTTTTCCATATCTGACACTCGTAGAATTGGCGCACTAGTTAGTAACCTCTTAAGCTCGATGAATGCACTATCACATTCTTCTGTCCATTCATACCTGACCCCCTTGTGCTGCAAAGTGGTGATGGGTTTCACTATTTTAGAGAACCCTTCCACAAATCTCCGATAATAACCTGCTAGCCCCATGAAGATTCTTACCTCATGGGAATTTTTCGGCACTGGCCATTCCATAATGGACTTTACCTTTTCTAGGTCCACGAAGATTCCTTCACCGGAAATGATATGACCTAAATAGTGGATTTATTTATGGAAGAAGAAACACTTCGACAACTTCCCATATAATTTTTTCTCTCTAAGGCAGGACAACACCACTCGCAAGTGTTCCTCATGTTCTCTTTCATTCTTGGAATAGATGAGGATGTCATCTATAAAGACTTGTACAAAACGATCTAAGTACTTATGGAATACTCCGTTCATGAGGCTCATGAATACTACTGGTGCATTGGTCAATCCGAAAGGTACTACGACGAACTTGTAATGTCCAAACCGAGTTCGAAAGGCAGTTTTAGGAATATCACCTTCCTTAATCCTTAACTGGTGATACCCTGATCACAAATCAATTTTTGAGAATACTGCTGCTCCTTTCATCTGATCAAAGAGGTCATCTATTCGCAGCATTAGGTACCTATTTTTCACTGTAGCATGGTTCAAGTCCCTGTAATCTATACACAATTGTAAGGAACCCTTTTTCTTCTTTACAAAAATTTTTGGTGCACCCCAAGGTGAGACACTGGGCCTTATTATCCCTAAGTCCAATAGCTCTTTCAACTGCATTTGCAACTCACAAAGTTCTGGCACTGTCATTTGATACAGAGTCTTGGAAATTGGTTCTGCACCAGGTTTTAGCTCAATAGTAAAATCAATCTCCCTCTCAGGAGGTAACCCTGTTAAGTCGTAGGAAAAACATCCTTAAATTCTGACAATACTGGGTACTGATCCAAGGAGGGTCCCTTCCTTTCATTCATTGCTTCCACTACATACAGTCGACACCCTTGCCTCATGCACTGCTTAACCTTCATAGTTGAGATAAAGCGTAGAGACACCCGTCTCCGTACACCGTGGATCTCTACTGGTCTTCCTTCATCGTCGACACAAAGCACCCTTTTTGCAAAACAATCAACCAAAGCTCGATGAGCTTCTAACCAATCCATTCCAATGAAGGTATATGTCACTGCTCTCGGGACATATGACCTAATCATTGGAATGGATNATAGTGGATTTATTTATGGAAGAATAAACACTTCGACAACTTCCCATATAAATTTTTCTCTCTAAGGCAGGACAACACCACTCGCAAGTGTTCCTCATGTTCTCTTTCATTCTTGGAATAGATGAGGATGTCATCTATAAAGACTTGTACAAAATGATCTAAGTACTTATGGAATACTCCGTTCATGAGGCTCATGAATACTACTGGTGCATTGGTCAATCCGAAAGGTACTACGACGAACTCGTAATGTCCAAACCGAGTTCGAAAGGTAGTTTTAGGAATATCACCTTCCTTAATCCTTAACTGGTGATACCCTGATCACAAATCAATTTTTGAGAATACTGCTGCTCCTTTCATCTGATCAAAGAGGTCATCTATTCGCAGCATTGGGTACCTATTTTTCACTATAGCATGGTTCAAGTCCCTGTAATCTATACACAATTGTAAGGAACCCTCTTTCTTCTTTACAAAAATTACTGGTGCACCCCAAGGTGAGACACTGGGCCTTATTAGCCCTAAGTCCAGTAGCTCTTTCAACTGCATTTGCAACTCACAAAGTTCTGGCACTGTCATTTGATACAGAGTCTTGGAAATTGGTTCTTCACTAGGTTTTAGCTCAATAGTAAAATCAATCTCCCTCTCAGGAGGTAACCCTGGTAAGTCGTAGGAAAAACATCCTTAAATTATGACAATACTGGGTACTGATCCAAGGAGGGTCCCTTCCTTTCATTCATTGCTTCCACTACATACATTCGACACCCTTGCCTCATGCACTGCTTAAACTTCATAGTTGAGATAAAGCGTAGAGACACCCGTCTCCGTACACCGTGGATCTCTACTGGTCTTCCTTCATCGTCGACACAAAGCACTCTTTTTGCAAAACAATCAACCAAAGCTCGATGAGCTTCTAACCAATCCATTCCAATGATTAGGTCATATGTCCTGAGAGCAGTGACGTATACCTTCAACCCGGTAGTACACACCCCCAAGTCTACCATACAATTATCAATGCTAGGTCCTACCGCTTGTTTTTCCCCCGAAGCCATCTCGACTTGTTTAAAGTCATCGTGCTCATAGGCTACCAACCCACTCTTTTCTAATGCAGATGGTGAAATGAAACTATCTGTAGCACCAGAATCAAATAAAATCTTAACATTGATATGATTTAGCGTACCTGATGACTCCACCACCATGGATTGATGTTCAGCCTGGTGATTATTAACTGTTGCGTAAATCTGGTGGGTGCCACTTTCTCTTCCCATCGGGGCCTTTCCTTCTCTATGCACAAATCCTGATTGTAACTCTGGGTAGTGAACCTGGTAGTGGGGTCCTCCACATCCCCAACAGGTAACATGAGATTGAACCTGTGCATTGTTCTGTGACTGTCTCTAAAATAAGTTCCTTCCCCTGAAACCCCTGCCCCTACTAGTTTCTCCCTGAGATGGCCATGGATTTTCCTGCATCATTGGTGATGAACGTGATGCTGCACTCGCTGCCATTGAAATCCCTGCGGCTACTATCCTTGGTGCGACTCTATTACCATATGGAGGTGTCCTTGAGACCCCTCCCCCGGGAAATGTCCTAGGGGCCTTCCCCACGAATCTAGGATGATGCGGAAAGGTCGGTCTTGTACCTCCATTTAAGTTCATGTGTTCCTCCACATAATGCGCATTTTCCACCGCTTCTTCTACTGAAGACGATTTCCACATCCGCACCATAGCCCTTATCTTAGGGTTTAACCCATAGACAGAGCATTCTGCTTGTCGTTGGTCATTATCCATGTATGAAACATATTTGACCAATTCCATAAACCTGATCTCGTATTCTTCTACTGTCCTGTTTCCCTGTACTAGAGCGTGAAATGATCCCACCTTTTTTTCCTCATAGTAAGCTGGTAAATATTTCCTTCGAACCTCTCCTCGAAAAGTTCCCAAGATACGGTGTTTGGGGTAAGATGCATTTGCCTTTCCAAGTTTCCCCACCAGTTTAAGGCACTGTCTCTTAATTGAAAAATCACTATCTTCACCTTTGAAGTGGATGCATAGTCTCTTAAGGAAAAACACCTTGTCATGCATTCCAACCATGCTACTGCACGTTCACTGGCACGACCCCCGGTGAACTCTGGAAGTTTGATCTTCTGCAGTTCTCTAGTGATGTCTTCAGGTGGAGGTCCTCCCCCTGAATCCCTCAATGCTTCTGGATTACCTGTTCCAGATGGTGGGGGCTCCACTTCGATCCCTGTTGGTTGATTCCCTTTTAAAGTCTCATTTATGGCCTCCAAAGAGCGCAGTATGAGAGATAATTCCGGCAATGGTGGTGGTGGCGCTGGCAGTGTTGGAAGTGTCTGCATCGATGCCTCTCTGCCTCAATTTCCTTGAGTCCTAACCATCCTGTATAATTGAATCTGCATCGACCAAAAATTTGTCAGGTTGAGTCTAGGACAATTCACATTTGTTCAACTTAGACTAGAAAACAGGGTTAGGCGTAAGTTTTTTTTACTTGTCTGTAAACAGATGTTACTCTCTTTAGGGGAGGTGGCTAGGTTAGGGTTAAAGAGTCTAAGCTTGGTGTCACTGCCTAAGAAAACTACTAACTCCCTCTCCTGGTAGCTATACTAGCATCGCACCACACTCGTCAATTCCTCTAGCTTACTTTCCTAGCGTGCATGAAACCCCCTCCCGCTTATCTTGGTCTAAGTCTTTAAAATTTTCGTTTAAAACTAATTAATGTGATTTTCTACCTAATGTTGATTAATTATTAAGAACTAATGAATTAATCACATTAGTTTTAAACCTATATATGTTTAAACCTAAATTTAAATCTATGTTTAAACTAAAGGACTTATATATGTTTAAACCTATATAATTTTAAACCTAAGTTTAAATATAATTTTAAAATATATATTAAACATAAGTTTAAACCTAAATTTAAATATATATAATTTAAGTATATATATAATTTAAATATTTATAATTATTATTTTTTTATTCAAATTTAACTAATTTAAAACAATTTATATTCAAATCTAATAATAATTTAAACAATAATAATAATAATACGAATAAAATTAAAATAAAATAAGAATAAAAAAAAATTAAAAATTACATAAAATAAAAAAAATAAAAAAAATTAAATTCGAAACAGGCATCGTGGGTCCTCGCATGAGGCCCACGTGCCTCCCCACTATCCATTCACCGCCTAAAACCCTACACACCTCTTGGGCTCTCTATCTTAACCCTAAACTCTATAGGCCCAACCCTTGCTTCGCCTATCATTCGATTGCCTCCCTTCTCTGCACTCTGGTAAGGGTTTTGCCATTCAGCACTTGCATGCCCCCCTCCCACTGTTTTTGCGTACACCTGGTGCTATTTTTTGGTTTTGGTGACTTATATGTTGACTGTGTGTTGTGGTTGCGGGTCACGTGGGCTGGCGCCAGTTCTCTAAATTGTGCGTTAGTTTGCATTATGACTGTGGGCGCGGATTTGGTTTGGCTAACACATTGAGCAGAAAGGACTCAAGGGTTTAGTGCTTGGTACTGGGTTTTATTACTGCTTATTAACCCATGATTTCTCCTTGGTGGCTCGGTGCTTGCATTTGGGCGCTTTTTTTGTGGGCATGTTAATGTGTTGGGAAAACAAGTTGCCCCCCCCTCATGGGCTCCTACATCATGTGACTTAGTGTTGGTGCATGGTCTTAGCAGCTGGGCTTGGTGGAGAGGTCTCGGTTTGATTCTGGTGGAGGCACGTAGTGTACAATACAATAATTCTTCATGGGCTCCTCCTTTTTGACCTGGTGCTCGGTCTGGTGCTCCTTCTTTGTGACCTGGTGCTCGGTCTGTGGGCTCCTTTTTTGTGACCTGGTGCTCGGTCTGTGGGCTCCTCTTCCTCGTGGCTCTATGTGGTGTGCACTGCCTTGTCTTGTGTGGTGCACAGGTTGTGCTCCTTGTGGGCTCTCCTCCTTGTGCCATGTTTGGGTGCTATCTTGTGACTTTGCATTAAGCGATCAATACTTGGTGTGTCGGTCCTCTATTTTCCCGTGAAGTGCAAATACAGTGATGATACAATGAGTTTCGAGGTTTCAAAAAAACTAAATTTTGCTCCGATTTGGCCGTTTCAGCCTACAGTAACTCCTCTAACCACACATAAATTCGATGGTAAGAAACCCATATTATCTAACTCTTAAAATTTTCTATAATTACCATTAATTTGAATATAGGGTTTTGAGTGCACTGCAACGGCTACTTCCCTGAATTCCTAGTTTGTCTATAAATAAAGTTCTGAAATAGTGCACTAGGTGAATCATTTCATGATTATTAGCTGTAATTTGCATATTACGGACTGTGAGAAGTGGTCCCTAATGATAGCACAATAATGAGTACAGTACTGTAACTATGTATGCAGAATGAAACTCTTTTTTTTTTTTTTTCAAGGATTCATTTTTGTAGCTTTTGCGATTAAATTACACAATGTTTGCATAAATGCCTTAAATTAGCTTGTTGGCTGTTTGTAAGAATTGACTGAGACTATTTAGCTATAAAAACGCACCCTTACATCCATTTAGGAGTTGGTGTAACTTTTAGATCAGAGTTGGCTACACAGTTCCCAACCAAGTTCTAGAAATAAATGGAAAAGAATTCAGTCTACCTGCTGCTTGGGCTTAGGTCAAGTTAAGGAAGATCTTAGTAATGTTTACATTGAATTCCACAGATCTTTTGAAGCAATAAATTCCAGCATTCACTTGTTGGATATTCGCCAGATGGGGAATATGATTATGAGAGATGACATGAGGCGAGATATTATCAATGATGAGGAGGTGATGTAGCCATATGTAAGATATGTGGAAGTGGGGAATGTCACGTCATGTCCCTTATACTTTGTTTCTCCTATTACTGTTTTAAACACTATTTTTTTTTCTATTTTGTTTACTTATTATTCTATATAAAAAATTTTTTATATTATATACATTATTCAGCTCACTACTTTTACTATATTTATAACTTTGCAAACTTTGTATAATTCTGTTTTCTAAGACTAACATTCACTTATTTGATTCTCTATGACTCGTGCAGGTGAGCATATAGTTTACAGGTAGCCTGAACAGAGGGTGAGACAATTTGCAGAAATCTCCCCCACCCCCTCTTTTTTTATATATAAAGACTCTCCCTATTCCTGGGTTCCTATGGGTAGTTCTTCATAGGTTTTAAAGTCTGTAAAATAAAGGGTTTCTAGGTCGTTGGTTAGGGGTTTGGGAGAAGATTGCACAGTTATGTGGGTGGTCAAGCCCAAGTTTCATTTTTGAAACTGGGCTCTGATACCATGTGTAAGGTCTCTTCCAACAGAGCCTTATAAAACATCATATAAGACATAAAATTAATTGGAGAAGTGTTATCCTGACATTTTTACAATTCCTTATTCAACATATAGCCATTCATAACCATTCAACATAATTAAAATTTATGAGCAGATCATAATAAATTACACAACACAACAGAATAATGAAAAAATACATACCTCTAACTGATGCTACTGCTGCCAATGCTGCCAACTTTTCTTTGATGCTAATGCTCAAAACTGACTAACCTCCCAGCTAGCTAGGAGTAGCCTATCCGACTCTCTAGCTCTAGGATTTTGAAAGGATTCCTGGCCCCTGATTCCAAAACTCCCGGCAACCAATGCACCCTTGTAATAGTCCACCAAATTCAAAACCAGAAAAATACAGTTCTCCAATCTCCAAATAATGCTTCCTCCCCCAAAATCCCCCCTAAAAAAGTCCTTCTCCTGAATGCTTCTGCCCCCTCATATCCTCCTTCCCATTCACCACCTCCTCCCTTCATTCAATTCCATCCACCTTATCTCTCCATTTAATGCCAACCACCTTATCCCTCCATTCAATGCCAATCATCCCTCAATACGTTAAGTTTTCTATTAAATAAATTAAAATTTATTAAACTTTAATTTGTCACCCAAACATTAAATGAGTTAATTAATTAACATACATTAAACAATAATTAATTAATTAATTAATATTGTTAATAAATAATCATTAATTAACTAATATACATTAGGACAGTTAATTATTTAATTAATTAAACTTAATAAACTTTAAAAAATTATTTAACTAGGGTTGTTACAGTTTGTTTCTTCTTCATAAAGTTGTTCCATTGATTCATTTTCTTCTTCCTTTAATTCTTGTCTACCTGTTTCATCAATTATTATGTTGATTCTTTTCACCACTTTGTTCAATCTCAGGTTGTAACACTTGTATGTTTTTCTTGTACTTTAGCAACCAACAAGTACTCATTTKTCCACATGAGAGTCAAACTTTCCCATTCTTCCATCTTCTCTTTTGATGTAGCATTTGCTTCCAAAAACTATGAAGTTCTTTAAATTTGTTGGTCTTCCTTTCCATAGCTCCTTTCCATAGCTCATAAGGATTATTGGTAGTGTTGTTTCTGAGCATTACTTTGTTTTGAATGTGAACTGTTGCATGCACTGTCTGTGTCCAAAATATATCTATCAATTTGGAGTCCATTAGCATTCTTCAATCCATTTCCTATACTGTCCTATTCTTTATTTTAACAACTCCATTCTATTGAGGTGTCCTAGCAATGGAGAATTGTCTTTTTATTCCATGACTGCTGCAGTAGTACATAAATTCCTTTGAAGTGAACTCTCCTCCATTATCATATCTCAAGCATTTGATTTTTTAATCCATTTCATTTTCAAACATTTCCTTGTAGATCTTGAAGTTTTCAAAAGCTTCTGACTTATTCTTGAGAAAGAAAAATACGGACATTCTTGTATAATCATCAACTAATAACATAAAATATTTCTCACCTTTTAAGCCCTTTGTTGTAGTTGGTCCAACTAGATCAGTATGCACAATTTCTAGTGGTCTTATCATTGAATATTTCTTTGATTTGAACCTAATCTTTGTTTGCTTTCATTGTTGACAATGCTTGCATAAAGTGTTGGTTGGTTTCGTGATCTGGGGAATTTCTCTGACTACTTCTCTTTTGCTGACTTTGACAAGGTTATGAAAATGTATGTGACCCATTCTTTTGTGCCATAGCCAACTTTCATCTTCCTT
>JASDQU010500393.1:23773-67235 GCA_032191745.1 Picea mariana
CCCCCCCCCCCTCAGTTGTCTTAGTAATTTCAACACCTTGTTGGCAGCCAATTCAATTTTTTTCAATTGCCCTAAAAAGATGCCTACACCTAATTGTCTCCTAAACAACAAGTCATCGTCGCATTTTGCAACTAGACATTTGTGTCATGTTTGCGAAAATTGCAATTTCATTTCGTTTCAGTTTTCACAACTGAAAGTGTGAAAACCCCTCCATCATTACTTGGACTATCATGATCTGCTTATTTGATATGACTTTCGAACTATATCCATTTGCTTTGATTGCACAACTTGATTTCTTTGGTAAAGCACTGAACATGTTAAGTTATAAGTTATGTTTGATTTCATACGGGTCACGATTGATTTTGGCTTTATATATGATATGATTCTTATTGTTTTGAGCTCTTAACTTATCGATTTCATAAAGTCATTGGTTGCAATGTTTTTACACTTTGATTATGCCAAAAAACGCATGGGTTATATATCAATTTGGTTTCATATTTGAGTGGAAATGTTTTACACTTGTCGCATTGGTAAAACCTTTGGATTTACATGTTTCTTATTTGGCCTACTTAACCATTGGTTTCACAACAATGCATAGGCGTTATGGTTAAATCTTTCACATATGACTTTTGATATAATCACCATGTTAATGTTTTTATAACTATTGGCATGTTGAAGAGTCTTTGGCACCTTGGTTAAAATACTTATATGAGTTGTTACAAGACATTGGTGCATGGTTGATTATTTGATTTTGTTTTCAAATTGATTGATTTATGGCTTAAAACTATGGTGTAATGTCGATTGCGCACATTGGTATGCACATATCCATTCAATCTCATTGTTTCTGCATGGCTTAATGGTTGAACTATGCTTTAATGGGTAGAACAGTAACTCTTATGCATGCCAGAGATAACCTCCAACCCCCTCACACACTTTGCATCAATGCCTGCATCCTTGCCGAGTTACCTTTGTTGATTCTTGGGAAAATCTCTAAACCTACTTTGTTCAAACCCTTGTCCCTTAGCCCAGCTCTCAGTGTGTTATCTCTTGGCTCCTATAGGGTGAATTCAAACCCCCTGGTGTTCAGAGTTAATTGTGGTTTCATTTTGCCAGAGAAAACTGCCCCGAATTTGCTCCCAGAGTCACGTTTTTGTGTGAGCTATTATGGGCAAATGGTGTTGAATCAGATTGAACGGTTGAAAACCCAGAACCGTTTTTAGCCCTTTTACCCTCATTGCGAGCGGTTTCCTCAGAAATTGAGTGGATACAGAGATCTAGCTCTCGTTTTCTAGGTCAAGTTTTCAGTGGCTGGAACATGCGTTTTGAGTCTGTGAGCATTTGCCAGAATGATTATCATTTCTCCAGACCTGTGCTTCGAATCCCTTCTACCTGTTCAACCTTGTGCTTCCACTTCCTATTGAAACCCTTGATCAATTTACAAATTCATCAAGTAGTCTGTCAGAAGAAGCATTTTCTTTCTACCTTGGTATGTATCTCAACATCATTTCTAGTTTTGTGAGTTACCAGGATTGATATAATAGTTTCGTTTTGATAAAAATAGAAAGATTTTCGATTTGATTTGTTCATAGATTTTTATTAGATTGTAATGGTTAGTGGTGTGAATTTGATTTGATTTATTTAGCCAAAATAGATACTCTGCTGTCAAGTGGAATTCGTTGTATCTATTTTAGACAGAGGTCATTTCTCATATGTCAGTTTTGAAATGCAATCACATTTCAATTCGATTTTGTTATGATATAGATGCCATGATTAGCAACAGTTTTGATATGGATTCAATTCATAACAGTTATACTCAGCAGGTTAATTCGCATCGAATTATTCCACCATGTTATCAATTCGTTTGCAATGAATATGCTGTTTGAATTCGATTTGAAAAAACGAAATTGACTGTATCAGATTCACAACTTATTCCTATAATTAAACTCAGTTGAGATTCGCTTTGATTATTTGCCCAGTAATCTCTGTTGATTCTATTACGATTCTGTCTGTTGACTGTGCAAGAAATCAATCACAAATTTGGTTGGGTTGATGCTGATTGCATATGATTTCGTTTTACATATAATCATAACATTCTTTCCACCTGTGCATTTAATTGAACAATACGAATCTGTTGTTATATCATGATAGCTATAACAAGTGAATGATGGTTGTTTGGATTATATTGTATCATATATGATATGATTTGCTATCAATTTCGTTTTGATATGAAACAGGCCTGTCAAGGTTTGACCATATTTTATGGTAACTGAAAACAGAGCATTCCTTACTCTGTTTCAATAGAATTTATTTGGATTCGATTTGATTTAGATGATAATTTCAATTGGATTATTAGTGACTCGTTTTGAGGATTATTATAAGATGATTTGATTTTATTTTATTTGATTGAGATCTGATCATGTTGGCTATTCTTGACTAGCTACAGAATCAGATGATTCTGTAGCTGAGTCTGTGGAGTCAAAATTTTATTGTTTTCTTAATAAAATATGCTTCTAACTTGATTTTTTGTGTCTATTGCAAGCAAATTCGAATTGGCAATAGATATGAGGAGCAGTTGGAGGATACCTTAAGGATTTCACCTGCATTTTTAGTTACTTAGTTTAAGGGATTTTGGGATTATTCCCAGATTTTGTAAAACAATTTGCTATTATTCACAAGGATGTTTTACCTTGTGAGAAACCTATATAAACCTATGGTTTTGTAATAATCTATCATCCTCAGTTGGGGAGAACAAGGATATGGAGTTCTGATTCAAGCTGGAGCAGAATTGGTGTTTTGTCATAGCTTTCGCTTTTCAATATATCGACACTTTGTTCCATGTTTTGTATATCAGCTTATCTATGGTTTAGTATTTGCTTTAGCTACCTAAATCACATGCAAATGATATAATTTTAATTCTGTCATCTATATCTTGTTTCTTCCAAAGAGATAAAGGACATAACAATTGTGAGTTCAGTTTGTGAACGATAGCTTTGTCTTCTTCATAAATTGGATTGTTATATATGAGTTTGTTGCATAATAGGTTTCCCTTATTGCAGGAATTCATAATCAGAAGATTGTTATGATTCATTTTATGTCTTGTTTGTCCTGTAACATACTTCAAGAGGCAGCATGGTTGATCGTTTACGAGAAGCATACGGATTAAATGGTGTGAATTTCTTCCTCCAATCAGCTTAAGAAGTTATCATACACAGGGAAGACTTGGAGCGTTTCCAGGTTTTGTTTGTCATTTGATTGCTTAGTATATTAGTTAGTTTTTAAGTCAATTAATATATTAGATCATTTAATTTCAGTTAGTTTACTTTCTTATTCATAAATCATAAAATCAAAAAGAGTTATCCTTCGCTGTTTTGGGACAGCAAGCACATCAGTTTCACAGGTTTTACTCAAATCTGTAGATTGTAGATAATGCAGATTTGTGAATAAACTGTAATTAAATTGATAATTAGATAGTTGATTTGAGTTATTATAACCACAGTTAGTATCTTGTATATAGTTAGTTTAGTTTCTTTTATTAGTTTAGTTCTTTTTCTTTTTTTTATTAGTTTCTAGTTTCCTTTAGATTTCTTAGCTCAAATCATTTCTCTCTTTGGTTTTCCTAGAAGACCTTAGGGCGGCCAACGGAGCCATTAAACTCGTCAGGGTGATCCATTCCAAACGGCTTGGGTTATTTAGACAACCCCGGACTGGTTCCACTCTCCCAGTTGACGGACGGTCAATTTCGCCCGTCAACAAATGGCGCTAGAAGGAGGGCCAACTGACAAGATGGCCTTGTAGGAGCCTTTATTTCAATTTTATTCAATTTCCCCCATGGCTCCCCAAACCACTGTGTTGGAACATGCTTTCAACTTCTCATTACCCGATGTTCCCAACGAGACAATCTCTCGCTTGTCCAAACTCACCTTTGATGGTGAAGGAAAATTATCTGCTAAAGACCACCTTAACAAGTTTTGCCGCAAATGCATCAAACATGACATCTCAGATTTAGATGTTTTATGCAGACTTTTTGCTTTTACTTTTAGAGGTCGAATCAAGTATTGGTTTGAATCCTTTCCATCATGTCGCATTTTTGATTGGTTTCAATTTGTAGATGAGTTTCTAAATGCTTTTGAAATTTATGATTTTGATCAATTATGTGAAGAATTTCATACTTCGCTAATCAACGGCGATCCATCTTCAGAAGGATTTTTGACAAAAGTCTATCATATCCTCTGTAAATTTAATCTCGATGACATGTCATTGGCATTAAATCTTTTCTATGATGCTTACATCCCTTCCATTCAGTCATGTTCAATCACAAATGAAGAACCAATTGCAAATCCTATCACTCAACTGCTAGAACAATCTTCTTCGCAAGAAGAGGAAAATTCTTCCGATAATGTTGAACAAGCTAGGGAAGTAGAATACGTTGATCAGGCTCTTATTGGCAACCAAATTGGTTTTTCCTTTGAATCATTGTATTTTCAGTCTAAGACTAGTATGGAAGATGATTTGTTTCCGGTTCAAGGTGAATACCCTCATTCTTGTAACTCATTCTCTAATCAACATTTAAAATCAGTCATTGAAGAACACTTAAGCAACGAAAATCTTCTTGAATGTTCTAGTACTCCTATGAAACTGATTAGAGAAGGAGATACACAACTAGAAGAAGAAACTTTAAACCTTGATCTTCAAAAAGCACTTCATTCACAGGAAAGCCTAGATGCTTGTCACATAAATTTTAAATTATCTATCACACAAAAGGCAAATCCAGATGATCATATTATGCTAAGGAATTCGTCACCAAAACAGAGTAAGGGTTTTAAAGAAAATGAAGAGAATTGTCTTGAGAATACAATTGTTGATTATCATAGTTCAAGAGATTCTTTTTATCTTCTTATTTCTGATTCCTTTTATTCTTTATATCCTGATCTATTCCTAGATTCTGGTGGACTTGACATCCTACCTACAACATACTTCTCTTTTCCATCACAATCACATCTTTTCGATATGATAAAGTTTGGTGAAATTAATTCCGAGCATAACGTTGATAAAACCGGATTTGACTCTTGTTCACTTTCATCACTTATATGGGAAGAAGACATGTCACGATATGATTTTACACAGTTTATGGTTGAAAAAGATAATGCATTATGTTTTATGGAGATCAAACATTCTAAGTTTCATACTCGTTCTTTGCTTAGCTCGAATCTTAATGTTGATGCTTCAAATTTTGAAATGATCAATCACATTGAAGGAAACATTCAAACCAATGATCTAATCGATTGCTTGAATCCTCCTATGATGAGCTTTCCATTGATATATTCGTTTCATCAAAGTCATGGTTTGCATCCCCATTTTTGTGACAGGATCTTAGGTTGCCTTGAATATTCATATATGAAAAAATTTCATAATAAAGACAAAGTTGTGCTTGCTTTCTTTTTACCTAAGTATCTTGGAAGTAGGCATGACTTATTTCTTTTAGATCCTCCATGTGAAGAAATTAATGAGTACTTAGAGAATTGTCAAGAGGATGAGGCATTTCAGCCTTGGCTAATGGTTATTCCATTTCCTCATAATCCTGACGAGTTTTTCAAAACTACTTACACTCACCCATGCCATTGTGACCCTTATCACGACAATATTGCGCAATGGCTGGAGGATTCGTACAACAAGAATATCCGAGGAAATGGTAATATCATGCTTACTTTATTTTTAGATGTTGATTATGAAGGTAAGCGTGATATGTTTCTGTCATTTGTTGATATATTACCATTCCTTTTAATAATTCTTGATCTTGTTTTCATTGCAGGATTAGAGCTACTCCGCTGGCTACATTGGAAACATGACTACACATAGTATCCTGATTTGTTTAGTAGTTAGGGTAGGTTTAGGAATAGGTTTTTCTTTCAGTTTGATTTCTTACTAGTTTTGTTTTTAATAAATGTAGTCATGAATGCAAGTGGGCGCACCACGAGAACCATAATACGGCTGTTGTTAGGGAAGTCCTCTTGATCCTTTTTCTCTTTACTTCTAGTTCAACATTTATTTTCAAAAACACAGTATCGTCATGAAAATCTTAAATGGAAAAGTAAAGAGATAAATAAATCTGAATCAACCCTGACCCAAGATATCATGAGTAGGACTGTTTTCCCATCATCCAGAATTTTCATACTTTCTTTCAGTTTCCCAGGGGATTGTCGCATGAGGTTTTCAGATGCACCTTCTGTGTATATTTGTTTTTTGTTTTTGTTGTTTGGATTTCTTTACTTTCCAATTTTATTTTTTTCACCGGTGTGTTTGGATTTTTCCCGTATGCTTACCAGTTTTTTTCCTTTGGAAATACACCCTCCTGTACACTGAGCCATTCAGACAAAGACCATGAGAAAATCTCTTCACTGAACTAACTTCTAAAAAGTTGTACGAACATCAGTGATATATTTAAAAATGATGTTGGAAAATTTTGTTTGAAAGAAGTCAACTAATTTCGATCTCTGAGTGAAGTTTGTCATGATTATCTTTATCTTTTTACGCTGTCCCTTTTCCGTAAAAGAATGACTCAAAAGGATGTCTCCCTGTCATAGTAAGTTGTTTTAGAAATAAGACATTTCTGGAGATGAATAAAGGACAGTATGAGAAAATTCTGATGAGGTCTAAAAATAAGATAAAACAACAAGATTTTTCAGCGTCACCCCGCTCAGCTATCCATAAAATAAAAACAAAATAAAAATATTAATAAGAGTTGTGGGAAGTGTTTGTAAACCCGTCGGGATACTGAACAGGTCCGATGGCAGCGGGTAAATGCAAGCATGGCGCCAAGACAACTTCGTCGAGGTACTGAACAGGCCTGCTGGCAGCGAAGCAATGTCGAGTAAATGAAAATCTAAAAAATTATAAGTAACCTCTTTCAAAAGTCCTTTATTCTAATCTAGAGCTTCTTGATAGGATAAAGACGTCCGAGTGGGTTAAATGGAAACCCTGTCGAGGCTATGGACGCCTGCTGGAAGTAGTGGCCATGCCAACAGTATTGAAGATTTTATCATAAAAATCATGACTTGTTGATCTTGACACTGTTATTGGTTTTTATCTTTTGAAACACTGCTGGAAAAGATGGTGAATGATGATGTTTGTACAATTTTCTGGTTGTTGTTCTTGAGTTGAATTTTTCTTTGCTGTCCTAATATGAATTTTTCACTTTTGACAGAGATAACTGCTTCTCCCAGCGTGTCGCCATTGTTGGCAGCCAATTCAATTTTTTTCGATTGCCCTAAAAAGCTGCCTACACCTAATTGTCTCCTAAACAACAAGTCATCGTCGCATTTTGCAACTAGACATTTGTGTCATGTTTGCGACAATTGCAATTTCATTTCGTTTCAGTTTTCACAACTGAAAGTGTGAAAACCCCTCCATCGTTACTTGGACTATCATGATCTGCTTATTTGATATGACTTTCGAACTATATCCATTTGCTTTGATTGTGCAACTTGATTTCTTTGGTAAAGCATTGAACATGTTAAGTTATGAGTTATGTTTGATTTCATAAGGGTCACGATTGATTTTGGCTTTATATATGATATGATTCTTATTGTTTTGAGCTCTTAACTTATCGATTTCATAAAGTCATTGGTTGCAATGTTTTTACACTTTGATTATGCCMAAAAAAYVCATGGGTTATATATCAATTTGGTTTCATATTTGAGTGGMAAYGTTTTAMACTTGTCGCATTGGTAAAACCTTTGGATTTACATGTTTCTTATTTGRCCTACTTARSCATTGGTTTCACAACAATGCATAGGCGTTATGGTTAAATCTTTCACATATGACTTTTGATATAATCACCATGTTAATGTTTTTATAACTATTGGCATGTTGAAGAGTCTTTGGCACCTTGGTTAAAATACTTATATGAGTTGTTACAAGACATTGGTGCATGGTTGATTATTTGATTTTGTTTTCAAATTGATTGATTTATGGCTTAAAACTATGGTGTAATGTCGATTGCGCACATTGGTATGCACATATCCATTCAATCTCATTATTTGTGCACGGCTTAATGGTTGAACTATGCTTTAATGGGTAGAATAGTAACTCTTATGCATGCCAGAGATAACCTCCAACCCCCTCGCACACTTTGCATCAATGCCTGCATCCTTTCCGAGTTACCTTTGTTGATTCTTGGGAAAATCTCTAAACCTACTTTGTTCAAACCCTTGTCCCTTAGCCCATCTCTCAGTGTGTTATCTCTTGGCTCCTGTAGGGTGAATTCAAAAACCCTGGTGTTCAGAGTTAATTGTGGTTTCATTTTGCCAGAGAAAACTGCCCTGAATTTGCTCCCAGAGTCACGTTTTTGCGTGAGCTATTATGGGCAAATGGTGTTGAATCAGATCGAACGGTTGAAAACCCAGAACCGTTTTTAGCCCCTTTACCCTCATCAAGGGAGGTTTCCTCAGAAATTAAGTGGATACAGAGATATAGCTCTCGTTTTCCAGGTCAATTTTTCAGTGGCTGGAACATGCGTTTTGAGTCTGTGAGCATTTGCCAGAATGATTATCATTTCTCCAGACCTGTGCTTCGAATCCCTTCTGCCTGTTCAACCTTGTGATTCCACTTCTTGTTGAAACCCTTGATCAATTTACAAATTCATCAAGTAGTCTGTCAGAAGAAGCATTTTCTTTCTACCCTGGTATGTATCTCAACATCATTTCTAGTTTTGTGAGTTACCASGATTGATATAATAGTTTCGTTTTGATAAAAATAGAAAGATTTTCGATTTGATTTGTTCATAGATTTTTATTAGATTGTAATGGTTAGTGGTGTGAATTTGATTTGATTTATTTAGCCAAAATAGATACTCTGTTGTCAAGTGGAATTCGTTGTATCTATTTTAGACAGAGGCCATTTCTCATATGTCAGTTTTGAAATGCAATCACATTTCAATTCGATTTTGTTATGATATAGATGCCATGATTAGCAACAGTTTTGATATGGATTCAATTCATAACAGTTATACTCAGCAGGTTAATTCGCATCAGATTATTCCACCATGTTATCAATTCGTTTGCAATGAATATGTTGTTTGAATTCGATTTGAAAAAACGAAATTGACTGTATCAGATTCACAACTTATTCCTATAATTAAACTCAGTTGAGATTCGCTTTGATTATTTTCCCAGTAATCTCGGTTGATTCTATTACGATTCTGTCTGTTGACTGTGCAAGAAATCAATCACGAATTTGGTTGGGTTGATGCTGATAGCATATGATTTCGTTTTACATATAATCATAACAGTCTTTCCACCTGTGCATTTAATTGAACAATACGAATCTGTTGTTATATCATGATAGCTATAACGAGTGAATGATGGTTGTTTGGATTAGATTGTATCATATATGATATGATTTGCTATCAATTTCGTTTTGATATGAAACAGGCATGTCAAGGTTTGACCATATTTTATGGTAACTGAAAACAGAGCATTCCTTACTCTGTTTCAATTGAATTTATTTGGATTCGATTTGATTTAGATGATAATTTCAATTGGATTATTAGTGACTCGTTTTGAGGATTATTATAAGATGATTCGATTTGATTTTATTTGATTGAGATCTGATCCTGTTGGCTATTCTTGACTAGCTACAGAATCAGATGATTCTGTAGTTGAGTCTGTGGAGTCAAAATTTTATTGTTTTCTTAATAAAATATGCTTCTAACTTGATTTTTTGTGTCTATTGCAGGCAAATTCAAATTGGAAATAGATATGAGGAGCAGTTGGAGGATACCTTAAGGATTTCACCTGCATTTTTAGTTACTTAGTTTAAGGGATTTTGGGATTATTCCCAGATTTTGTAAAACAATTTGCTATTATTCACAAGGATGTTTTACCTTGTGAGAAACCTATATAAACCTATGGTTTTGTAATAATATATCATCCTCAGTTGGGGAGAACAAGGATATGGAGTTCTGATTCAAGCTGGAGCAGAATTGGTGTTTTGTCATAGCTTTCGCTTTTCAATATATCGACACTTTGTTCCATGTTTTGTATATCAGCTTGTCTATGGTTTAGTATTTGCTTTAGCTACCTAAATCACATGCAAATGATATAATTTTAATTCTGTCATCTATATCTTTTTTCTTCCAAAGAGATAAAGGACATAACAATTGTGAGTTCAGTTTGTGAACGATAGCTTTGTCTTCTTCATAAATTGGATTGTTATATATGAGTTTGTTGCATAATAGGTTTCCCTTATTGCAGGAATTCATAATCAGAAGATTGTTATGATTCCTTTTATGTCTTGTTTGTCCTGTAACATACTTCAAGAGGCAGCATGGCTGATCGTTTACGAGAAGCGTATGAATTAAATGGTGTGAATTGCTTCCTCCAATCAGCTTAAGAATTTATCATACACAGGGCAGACTTGGAGCGTTTCTAGGTTTTGCTTGTCGTTTGATTGCTTAGTATATTAGTTAGTTTTTAAGTCAATTAATATATTAGATCGTTTAATTTCAGTTAGTTTACTTTCTTATTCATAAATCATAAAATCAAAAAGAGTTATCCTTCGCTGTTTTGGGACAGCAAGCACATCAGTTTCACAGGTTTTACTCAAATCTGTAGATTGTAGATAATGCACATTTGTGAATAAACTGTAATTAAATTGATAATTAGATGGTTGATTTGAGTTATTATAATCACAGTTAGTATCTTGTATATAGTTATTTTAGTTTCTTTTATTAGTTTAGTTCTTTTTCTTCATTTTATTAGTTTCTAGTTTCCTTTAGATTTCTTAGCTCAAATCATTTCTCTCTTTGGTTTTCCTAGAAGACCTTATGGCGGCCAACGGAACCGTTAAACTTGTCAGGGTGGTCCATTCCAAACGGCTTGGGTTATTTTGACAACCCTGGACCGGTTCCACTCTCCCAGTTGACGGACGGTCAATTTCGCCCGTCAACACACCTCTTCCCTGGAAACAGTGCCAAAAATGTTAGCACTAAGAGTCACCCTCAGAATGATATAGGTTAAGCCCAGTACCCATTTGATTTAAATTATTAAAATAGGTTATACTCATGTGGATCAGCAAGAGAAGATTAAAAGGGAGGGTAGCAGACTGCTTGCAAATGCATTCTATTTGGCATGGATTCATAACATTCTGCAGATCAAAGGCAATCACGCTTCCTACCAAAAAATTTTTTTATGGAAGGATGGGTAGAAGAATAGAAGGTAAACAAAAAGAAGAATATCCACTTAACAAAGATATTTTCCGAAAGATATATTAAAGAGTTCTTGAACAATAATCAATGATTAACAGGAAATTACCACAAATCCTTTACAGCTCATGAATCCATTAACCAAAGGCATCTTTTGATCTTTAAAGACTGTAAATATTACTCACGCAAGATGATAAGAAATAATGGAAACAAGAAAAAAAAAATCTGGTATCACAACTTTCATGAATCTCTAATGGCATAAATGCCTACAGCACATGCCCTCATGTTTACAAATACACAAATAAACTGCCCTTGCATCTCTCTCAAGATCTCTCTAGTCATGAACTCAACCCTTTTCTATCGAAATACCCTCAATATATATTAAATCCACTCTCTCTACTCTAAGGAGGTCGAAACCAAGGAGCTACATATGATCTAGGTGGATATCAGTGGCCACCCACCTTTTCCAACTAGCTCAAAACAACTTTCTGGCAATTTTGGTAATTTACTGTTTTTAGCAGTTTTTTGGGTCCTGAACTTCTGGAGCCGTTTTGAGGCCCTAAACGACGTTTTCTTGGGCATGTATTTGTTGTAGTTTTCGTCAACAGTTGTATTCCTCGAATAGATCTTTCCAACGGGCTATCGTATGCCTAAAACAAATATCGTATGCAAAAGTTACAACCCCGGGAAGTTGATGTACTGACTTACCCAAACAGGGCCCACATGACTTTTGGCACTTCATCTCCTAGGGTTAGGTTTTTGGATGTATAAGGTTTTTTACACTCCTTTTTATTGTAAAAGGGCTTTTAGAGCCTCATTGTAATAATCTTCTTACGAATGAGCGTAGTTGTCACATCTCTTCTCATAGATAAGCTACCACCATTCCAGCAAGCTTGTTTTTCACTGCATTTTCTAGTTTCAGCTTATTCTCTTGTTGAATAGAAAACCAGTTTTATCGTATCTCTGTTATTTTTTGTTAATCATCTACTAATAATATGTAGTCATTTTTTTATGCTCATAAAATCTAGATCAACATAGGATCCTCCTCCATTTAGGAGTTTGTTACAAAAGATTAAAAAAAAAACATAACAAATTCCTTTTTTTTTGGATCTTGTCTATTGTGATCAATTCCATTTGAAACAGGTCATGCTACTTGATTTGGTGATAGAAAACATGTCCCTCATGTCCAACTACCTCCTAGGAAACCATTTGAACCTTCCCTGATAGGCGGAAGCCATCCCATAGCTCCAATTTGTCAGACCGTTAGAGTTCGCAGCGCCTATGTAGGATGCGCTGTGAACTTTCCTATAGATGGTAATATTGAATTTTCTCCAAAAATACGAACTGGATCGACCTAATATTTTGTCAACAAGTCAATGATAATATAATCTATCTCCATAACTTATTTTAGAAGCACCCAGATCACGATTTGAAAGTTATGATGAAAACATCGGAGAAAATTGTTATAGGAAATTAGTTTGCAGTGCCTGACAATAACGCTACGAACTTTCCTGTAGGTACTGATTTGCTTCAAAAAGGCTTCAAATGATGCAATAAATGTGCCAACCTACCAAAATACTCTGTTGGACCATGCTAAATCTTCCTTCAACCTCTGATCAATGAAAAATATCTTCCAAAACAACAAGTAATTAATCGTAAGACAAAAAATGTTTCTTAGGGTTTTGTTGCAAGTAAGTTTTACAGTATTCCAGAGGCTAAGATGTAACTTAAATCTAGAAGATTGGATGAAATTATGATGACAAGGCTTAATGAAGTCTTGAATAGCCATATTTCAAAGCAATTGCACAAAACAAAGAGTTGGCAACACTAGTTTGGTTTTCAGCATGTAAAATCATATAGAAAAATAGATTTCCTGGTGACTAAAATAGTTTGAAAATAATGAAATTTTGAATATCAATTAATGGTAGCTAGAATACGATTTTTACCCCTTGCTGTATAAATTTGAAGCAACAGTTTGCAGCAAAGAACAGTTTGCAGCAATATCTTTGCAAATGAAAATAGAAAGAGACGGTTGAACCTTCCTTCTTTTTCTAATAATGACAATCACCATCATGACACGAAGACTGGGAAAATTTATTTTGATCATATTTAGACCCAAGGTTAAAATCAACACCTTGATTTATTGACATGAAACATGACTCAAAAACCTTTGACAACCTGTACATCCTATGTGTTAACACTCGCAATATGGAAGTTCATAAAATAAAGATTTCATTTTCATCCCAATGGGGATTTTCTCAACATAGGTCTCAAAAAATTTAGTATCATCGAACATAGGTTCCCCATTTGAATCAAACAATTCTACCATTTCCTTCTCTTTCTCTGTGTCATATGCTCTAATACAATCTATCAATGTCATTATCTCAGGTCTCCAGGTTCTCTCTGTTTTACCATTGAAATCATATGCAACTCTTCTATAAGGGTGGTTTTATGGGAGGAATACCCTCAAACAATCGTACATCATCTTTCCTAAAGGTTGGACTACCTAAATTTTATAGGTCACCAAAATTTGCATCCATAATACCCTTTTTTTATAAGACCTGTGATGTTATCGTATATAGAGAATGTTAATGTAAAAAATATAGTTGCACCAAATGAAGTATACCAAATAACATTACAGATATAAACAAATCATCAACATGCTTACTAGAGCAAAATCCTAGTCATGGATAATTGTGTGTGGTGTGTGCACATATGCCATATGGCGTAAACTACATCTCCATTAGGATGGGTCTTGATGCATCATATACATGTATCCGTTCCCATAATTTATTAAATTCATCAATTAGTGGTTGGAGGTAGAAATCAATTCTCTTCACTTGTGTTCTACCCGGGGATATAAGAGCCAACATATGTTCATTATTCATGGACAACCAATTGGGGATATTTGTATTGATCACTACCACTGAAAAAATAGAATAGTTGGTGTTTTAGAGGGAATACAGGATAACTCCATCCATAGCTATGCTCAATCGTAGGCTTCATAATTCATCCTTGAAATTATTGGGCCATGTATCCTCTATATTCTTCATGGCTATTGAATCTATTGGGATTCGCATAACTCTTGGCTCACTTCTATGTGAGGCATGCCACCATTACAACATGGCTAATTGTTTACAATGAAATAGCCTTTGAATCCTTGGAATTATAGGCATGTGGATAAATATATTATGAGGAGGATCGTCTGCCTTACCCTTTTTTTATGGTACATTTCATGCCCACATTATAGAAATATCTCTTTGTCTACATATATGTTTTTGTATAGAAAACAATCATTCAAACATGTGTGGTATGATATGTACTCAACACCCAACATTTTCAGCATTTGCTTTTCCTCTACCCAGCTATCAAGAAATACATTATCACTTGAAAGTACCTTATCTTTGAGTAACATGTAATTAGTGGGAAATTGAAATGTACATTGTCATTAAGCATGAATGAAATCAACCCTTTTCTTCCTTCATTGTGTGACAATATTCCTTTAAAAAATAGGGGACATAATGATTAGTTACCTCAAAAGTTTTGAGAAACACATGTCTAACATACCATACATTGCTTTAAAGTTGTACAATAACATTGTTGTCCCTATTTGGATAGACCTTGACCCCTATACTCAACCAAAGAGAGGGTGTTACGAGGAAAATATCTTTATGGCATGGGGTAAACCACAACAGAAGGAAATGACTGCAGAAATCAACTCTAATCCCAGGTATTGTATATAAAAAAATATGCTAACGAGACAAGATAAAGATCCTACCTCATCCAAACGTTCGATGAAGTCCATCGTTGAGAACTTGACCCAAAGTAATACGCCTGCAACTTGTCCTCAACAACCAAGAAACATAATCATATGGTGATAATATATAAAGTTAGCACATTCAATATAATATTCCATCAATATTGATAACAAATATGCCCATGGAATAATAATTCAAATAATTTCAAGACATTAATTGTATGAGAAAAGAGTGTTTCTATTAAAATGTAATCAGCGGAAGTGAATGAATTACACACTTTTGCGTCGATGTGGTTTGAATCGAGAAACTAATTCCCTTCTAGTTGGGCCTCCACCACTTCAATCCTCCACCAAAGGCAATCTCATATAAGAGAGACAATAAGGTTCTCAATCGATTAGGGAAGAGCTTAGGAGATGAACAATGTGTTCAGACTTAAAAGAACCAAGGGATGCAAACTCAATATGATGTGAATAATTTCTCTATAGTAACTTTTCTCTCAAAGTCGAATTCTTCTCGTCTTTTCCATAGCTAGGATATGGCCCATTTATAGCCTTCAAATGGAACTGAAGGGTTGATTTGGAATGTTTCCATTATATGGAAGGTCAGGGATCATGGATCTCGTGACGTGACATGGAAACTCGACACTAATTTTTAATTTTGGGCACAAAACCCGATGTATGTGGTTTGTAATGGTGCAACCTATGTATATTCATGTTGTATAATAGTTAGGGTGCATATCTGTGGAAAAATATTGTTTTTAGATCTGGGATTTGCAAAAAGGAACTTCAAGTATGCATAGGGAAATGGAAAAAGGCCTTCTGAGCAACTTTGCATAGGGTGAGGAAAATATTTCTATAACATATGCCCCCTAATGTGTGAGGTTAGAGGAGTATCTGCGATGGTTGAAATACATTATAATACCCAAAAGTGGAGTAATGGAGACTCAGCTGGAATAACTAGTTGCTCATGAGAATATTACAATTTGTACTGACTTTGTGCACATGGCTGCCAATTTGAGTTACACTGTAGATCCATGTTAAAACATATCAAACAGTTGTTCATGGCCATGAATAGGAAATACAAAGGTGGCTATATGCCAAAGGTTGTCATAGTCATGAACAAGGCCCAGTAAAACCAGTCTAAAAGTCAATCTGAAGATATTTGTATACAATGGAGTACAATCTAATCCCCCATGATCACTGAAGTCACATAGGTACTGGTCCAATGAAAGATAGAAACAACTCAGGAAATATGTGACTATGAACTGATGTCTTCAAGTATTCTACACGATCTACCAAAGGTGCAAGTCTACATCGTGTGAATAAAGGAGTTGAGGTCGAACACAATGAGACTTTGTTTGATTATCGGTCATTAAGGTATATCATTAACAAATGCAAGACAACCTACCGATAATGAAAGTAGGTATCAAGGCATCAAGTACATTCTTACAAGTGTGAATAAAGATTTCAAGGTAGAACACTTGAAGAATCCATCAATATGGAAACATTGATATATTCCCAAATGTCGATGGCGAGAGAACTTTCCACTTATGACTACAAGCCTCTAGGTACTCATATGACTCTAGGTCTCATTTCCAAAATAGATGGGCAGAATTTGATGGAAGGAGACCCACTGAAAGGCGAGCATTGAGGCATATCTCATCATTCAGCATGAGGTACAAAGCAAGAGATTGATGATTTGGAGGAAATCAGATGAAGAACATGTTCACAAACCAACGACCCTGTGCATCTTTTGTGTGTGCCAGATGAAAGTAGTACACGAAAAAGACCCTATGAATAGCAGCCAATAAGGAAAAATGTTGACAAGGGAGAGGAAACCACCAATAAGGATAATGGAATCCAAGACATTGCATGAATCCTGATGTGTCAATAGATTTCTTGTCGTCGAACACAAGGGAAACCCCCAGTCAGCGACCAATGATGAAATGTTGACTGTTGGGTTCAAGGTTACCTACCAATGATGAAAGTAGGACCAGGGTGCATGATAAGACTACAGCTTCATGTAATTCTAAGACATACTGAGGGTATGGATGACATGCAAAGTCAAGAGTTCTGAGGAATGGCCGACACAGGTTGATAGACATCCTTTGAACAAGAGCATGAGACATATGGAAGACTCTGGTAGCATAGACTCAATGATGAAACTTTGTGATGCAAGAGGCATCAATAAAACTCTCCATAGGGACTGGAAGAGTAACTAGTCGGGGGAGTAAACTCTAAGTAACGATCTCAGCTTCCTAATTTCATGATAAAACCAAAATTTGATGACATGTGGACTCAAAATTTTGGACTCTGTTCAAAGGCGACACGACTTCTGCCAATATAAGATAATATTATTTTCCCACCCATCTTTTTTTGTTTTTTCATAGTCAAATTATTGTTATTATACAGAGGAGTAAATGAGTGTCGCAAGTAAGAAACTAGTTCCAACAGTGAAACATACCTATGCTCAATGCAAGGAGGTTCATGCGGGAAATGGACACTCGGGGGAATCTTTCCTCTTGGGTATAGGATGTCAAGTTCCAAAGGATATAAACAAGGCTCTTCCTGGACGATGATGAAAACTACTGAGGTGATAGGCTTATAATGCAAAAGTGAGAACCGGAAATAGGCTCAATACTGCAAGAAAGAGAATGAGATGCAATTACAACTTAACGCCAGAAAATGTCCTTTTCATGAATTTAGTCTACTTGGTTTGAAAAAGGGGTAAAATTACACCAAATTGACATCCTTTCAAATCCAATTTATGAGTGTGAGCTCAATTTACAATGGAGTGGCCCACACAAGCTCGAGAACAGGATCCTCCTCATCCATCTGCGAGGTAACAGGATCCAGATCGGTGGAAGAGTCAAGAATAGACTGATACGCTATCTTTGTTGTCGATAGTAGCATGGCCATTCCAGTATGTGACCGACCTTCATAAGATGTATTCGAGGAAGGTAGGGTCCAAGGATCGTTAAAATATGAAGTGCGGAAAGGAACGGACCTCATTGACAAAGCATACCTACTAGACATGGTGTATATATGATGAACCGGTGCCATGAAGTCGAAGGTACCCATAAGGGATGAATACATTTTGACGTCGATATTCACAGTTTTCATCCAATCACGAGGATCGACGATCCAAATGATGCATTGGGGCTATCATACACAAAGGAAAACTGGTTGATTTTCACGATATTCCCGTCATGAGGAAATCAAATAGTATGGAAGACGGACAATACGATTGCAGTCATAACATAAGTTCAATTGCGTCCTAGTAACAAGTTATAGTCGAGGGGTGCATCAACCACCTCGACATCCACCTCTATCATCTTCCATCCTAATTGGACCTAGAAGTCAGGAAGAATATCATGAAGGTGGAAGGAACAACCATCAAAATTAGTCAACATGGTTAGGTATTGAGAGAGGGTCGGAGATACGAGGGATTTCCAATAGACCAGGGACATCATGCATGTTGCAGCACCTTCATCAAAAACAATATGTTTGATGGTATACTTTGAGTAACCCACGTGGATTTCGAATTCCACATGGTAAGGCAAGAAAGGATTCACATCCATGATGTCAAACTTGATAACATTAGGGCCACAAGTATCTAGATCTCCTAACGCAGATAAGAAGGCATTCCTCTGTGAAGGACATGTCTGGAGTACCTTCAGAGACGACATCACACAAGGGGTTTGACCTAGATCCTCAATAATAGAGTAATTTTGGGCGGCTCTAGCATTAGGATTCTGGGTAGAGTGCTTGAGTACTCCTTTTCGAATACGAGGTGTGGGATTTGGTTTTTCAATTTATAAAGGTGTCTCTAAAGGAGGGCGAGACTCTAAACTAGGTACAGTCTGTGAAGAACTATGATTGTGAGATCGAGTGGCTACACTAACCTTATATTTAACCATATTGATTCATAAATGATCACCGTCTTGTGTCGGTGGTTTTTGACTCCCACTCTTCACATTTCCGACATTCGAGGAGCTCAAGGTCATGTGTTGATTATGTATAAAAGGATTAGTCAGCATAGTAAGTGGTAGAGATAAAAGCCTCGCAACTTCCGCAAGTTTGAGACATAAGTGGGTAAGGTGATCATTTGTACAAAGCTTGTAGGGAAAATTCACCTTCCACCTTTCTTTCTTTCCCTCACAAGCATTAGTATTCGACTTCTCATTATTATCATTGTCCTTGGGTTTATTATTATTCTTCCCACCCTTACGATTGTTACCACGTCCTGTATTTTTATTCCCTCTTGGTTGTTGGTTATCATTCAGGTTGGTTGATGACTCAAAAGAATGTACATCCACCGAATGAGTGGGACTGGAGGACATAAACGAACTTGGCCCTACTATAGACTGGTTTAGAGACAATTCTTTCAACTAGATTGTAACCAAGTCTGCATATTTCACATTGGTAGAGCCTACAATGTCATCGACATGAGGCTCAAGCTTTTGTATGGGGTCATAGTTTGACCTCAATGTGTCTTGAAGAATCTCGTATAACATCCCAGACTGACCATATACAAGATCTAATCATTGGGCTTTAAAAATCGCTTCTTCTTCAGATGTAACCTCGGATGTAGAAATATCCTTCAAAATATAAGGTTGTAGAGACTTAAGGAACCACTCTAGCAGGAATTCTAGGGGTATGTAGGCCTTGATCAACCTCTTTTGTCTAAGACACTCTTGGATGTGATCTGAGATATGGGTGGCTTTTTCCTGACGGAAGGCTGACAGAAGTTCTATGTCAGCATCGTAATGAACCGGCAATTGGAAGTGGTTGAGGAAGACTAAAACCATCTGATTAAAAGTTTGTGCGTCCCCCCTGGTAGCTCTATATACCATTTTGCGGTGACCCCCATGAGGGTGCGTTGAAACAATCTTAAATGAATAGAATCATCGTTAAGGGAKTCCAAAGAGCATCAAAGGTGAAAAGTAGTGTTGTGATTAGCAGGATCCTCACCAGTCATGCCTTCAAATTTTGGAATATCCGAAGGAAKCTTGGTGGGGATGGGGGGGCACGTTGGATCATGACACACAGGGTCATTCATTAATCTAGACAATTCTAGAAGATTGAGTGTGACCAGAAAAGGGAGACAGGGTTGCGACATCTAGCCCCAAACTCCCTGGAAAGATTGTTGTTGGGGAATTGTAGTCCATCCAGGGTTCTGGTATGCACCATGGTCCTATCCAGTATTGTAATGCCCTCCTCCAAACCAATTCATGAGGGGTTGGTTGGGCACCATTCCAGTAGGAATATTATGATGAGGGTTGTAAAAATTTCCCCCAGACGAAGTGGCTTTAGGTTGGGGGTTACCCAAGATATGAAATTGACCTCCTCCAGGTGTGAATCCGGAGGATAAAGGTGGATTCTCCATGCCAAACGTGTTTTTCAGAATCGGTACCGAGGAGGTAGGCGTAAAGGATGGACCATAAGTAGCATCTTGTCCACCAAGTTGACCACTCCATCCAGGAGCATTAGGACTAGGATTAGACCTGGGGTGAAAAGGAGGAAGGCCTCCAACTGTAGGAGTCGTTTGTGGGATATGAGCACCACCAAACGAAAATGGAGTATGTGGAGGAGACATGCCCCCAAGTCCAATACTAGTATTCGGATTAGATGTTGGGATGGAGGATGAAAATTATGATGTGAAATTCAGCATATCATAAGAAAAAGGGCTAGAGGCCATAGGGATGGACTGAATATTGTGTCCTGGCGAGTGACAAAGGGACCCAAAAGGGTTCATTGATATAGGTTGAGCATTCACTATAGGACAGATAGGAGTGATGATAGGAACCTCTGGCACTACAACCATTGTGGTTGAAGGTATTGAAGGAGTATTGTTAACTATAGTGGGTATGGGAGTCGAAGGGCTCCCAGTGTCTTTCTAATTCAATTCAGTACTCATCCTTGTATGGTCACAAGTCTGGTAAGTGGAGGTGTGTGTACCATGTTTGATAACTTTATACATTTTAGAAGGCAAAGACTCAAGATGCGGTGGTAATCGTAACAAGCGGCAAGACTTGCGGGGAAGCTGGTATGGCTCCACAATGACTCAAGACTTGAGATATAAAAACAAATCCTAAGGCCAACTAGTAATAAAAGAGAACACCCAAAATAAAATAAAAGGAAAATATGCACACAAACATGATAAAGTGGCTGAAAGGGGCCTCCCTCCCTAAAGTAGGTATGCCTCACCCAAGAGGTTCCTGAGACTCCCTGCAAAAGATCGGAGGTATCAAAATCAATTATAAGGGCCCTCGTGGGCTTAACAACCAGTCGATCAGATCTCCTAGAGAGGTAATCGTCCATAAAGGTTGTGTGTTGTATAACCCTTATCTGACCCAGGGTACCTGCAGAATAACCCCTGCAAGTAACCTATGTGGTACCTATGTCAAGCAACAAAGCAACCATGATATAATCGATGTGCAGGAAAACAGTCATAATTCAGGTCTATCATATGGGTAGGGTAACAAATCCTGAAACCTCGAAATCACCACCTCTCACAGAGGTAAAGTTACTAGCAAGATCCCCATATACAAATAGATCCTGAGAAATATATATGACGCTAAGAAGGTATTGGGGGGATATCCCCTCAACCAACCTCACATGACCTCATTCTTAAATTCAGTGTAAGAAGAGCCTCCTGACGTCACCAATTATACAATGGATTTCACCACTCCCTTAGTCAGACACATGTGTTGATTTAATAGCCTTGGATAAGTTTACTCACAAAATCTTATTCCAAAGCTTTAAATCCTAAGCTAGTTTGTGCACCCTGGAAAATAAAATTGTTTCTAATCAATTTTAAATTATCATCATTGATTTTAGTGGCCTTGCTTATTCAAAAAGGTGCGGTAGTGAAACTGATGATGTTATGACTTGGCAAGTAAAATAAATGAATATGAATAAATGCAAATTCATAACTTCAATTCCCAATAAATGATAAGCTTTTCAATATGGAATTTTCAATTTAATTCTGCAATTCAAACTAAAATGCAATCTTTTCGTACATGTACTAAGACCAATGATAAGGAGCCAAAATATCAAATGACAACAATGCAAAATGTTTAATATTTTTTTGTTTTCAATATAAAAGAATGAAAATGCAAGAACTGAACAACAACTTGATATAAAGACTGTATTGAATGCAATCAGAGACAAACCAAGTAGGATATCAAGAAGAAAACACCCATCCCCAGATGTAAGGACAATCAATGAAAGGATGGTGAGAAAGGCATCTCCCAAAAATTCAACCAAAGAAAGGTTTCCTATCACCCTGTAGGTACTTAACAATCATAACAGATACCTAAGAAGAGTCAGCAACCATCAAAACTTACCCAGCAAACATCAAACTCAGCAACCAAGAATACAAGAAAGATGTACATGATTGTTCAATATAAAATCGTGTATATACACCTCTTGCAGAAGGACATCACGTGTATGTATGCAAGTGTCAGGTAAAAACCTGCGTATATGTGTTAAAACATTGATAGGTTAAGGATAAGGCTAAGAAACTCAGACTCAAAATTAACAAATGCTCTCAAGAAATCAGAAGACAAGAAACTCAATACAAATGAGAGCAATCAAAGGAGAAAAACACTCCAAACCCCGAAAAGAAGATCCTATCCCCAGTATGGTCGCCCATTCTGTTACGAGTAAAATATCTCTATGGCATGGGGTAAACCAGAACAGACGGAAATGACTGTATAAATCAACTCTAATCCCAGGTATGCTATATAAACAAATATTCTAACAAGACAAGATAAAGAGCCTACCTTGTCTAGACATTCGATGAAGTCCACCGTTGAGCACTTGTCCCAAAGAAATACGCCTGCAACTTGTCCTCAACAACCAAGAAACGCAAGCATATGGTGATAATATATAAAGTTATCACATTCAATAGCATAATCCATCAATATTCATAACAAATATGCCCATGGAATAATAATTCAAATATTTTCAAGACATTTATTGGACGAGAAAAGAGTATTTCTATTAAAATGTAATCAGCAAGAGTGAATGAATTACAAACTTCTATGTTGGCACGGTTCGAAACCGAGAAACTAAGTCCCTTCCATCTGGGTTTCTACCACTTCAATCCTCCACCAAAGGAAATCTCATATAAGAGAGACAATAAGGATCTCAATCAGGTAGGGAATAGCTTAGGGGTTGAACAATGTGTTCAAAATTAAAAGGACAAAGGGATGCAGACTCAATATGAAGTGAGTAATTTATCCAGAGTAACTTTGCTCTCAAAGTTGAATTCTTCTCGTCTTATCCATAGCTCGAATATGTCTTGTTTATAGTCTTCAAATGTGATGTAGGAGCATCACTCCACCTCAGCAATGTTACAGTTGTTAGCACAACAAAGCGCATTCAAGGAGGAGAGAGGCGTCAGCCCTCTCATTTTACCCTCAAATTTAAATGTTAAATGTAATTAAAAGAAATTAAATGTTGAAAAGGCTGGAAGAGCCGAGTTGATTCCTTTGTATAGGAATTAGGTGAGGTCGCCTTTAATGGCTAATAGTAGTCTGATATAGATTCGATTCAGACTAGATTTTTCATTCAATGTAATCTGCCTCAGTAGTTAGGCATTGCAAATGTTGATTAGACACCACTAGAGTAGTTGGAGGGAAGGCTCGAGGATCCCCTCTTGTATAAAGCGTTGTAAAATATGCCCAATAGTTGTTGTTTTTTAAGGGATATTGTAAATCATTGTAAGGAGAGGAGAGAGTCGAGACTCCATTACAGTTTGAGCTTGTACACATTGTAAACAGACATTCATATTAATACAAAGAGAGCAATTTTTCCTGCCTATGATTTTTATGTGCATTTATGTGTTTATGAATGATTATCTATGTGTGTTTATGAATGTATGTTGTAGATGTATGTGATAGGTTTCCATTTGTAGGGAAAGATAAAATTCTCTATCTGTGAGTTGTGGAATTTTTTTGGGTTCTTTTAGGCTAGTGCAAGGAGTGCACGATAGGGTATTGGAACCTCTGTAGCTAGTGCAAGGAGTGTGTGTATGAACTCTTTCGAGTCAGAGAATAACGTTCCAGGAGGGCACACCAGAACATTTACACATGCAAGAAGAGCCTCAAGGTTACTGAACACCTTGGAGGGGAAATTTTGTGCAGGAGAAAGTGCATCCAAAGTTGTTGAATACTCTGAGAGCTCTGTTAGGCATGCATCGAGAAGGTGCAAGTGTGCACAGGTGAACTTTGTTTTGAGTTAAGAGGAAGAGAAGTGCCAGGGAAGACACCCATAGTTACTGAATTCTCTAGTATAAAAATAGAAGGAGATACTTCAGAATTGTTGAACACCTTGAAGGAAAGGCTCAACGAGGAGTGCTTCGGGCAGGTGCAAAGAGTGCACAAAGCCAACACATTCTGAAGTGTTGGAGGAATTTGAATGAAACAGAGTTGTTGAATACTCTGGGTAAAGGAGCTTTGCAAGTGTGCATTGAGCAAATGCAAGGAGTGCATCAGTGAACCTGAAAGAGTTCAGGGTTCAGGAGAAGAGCTGTGCAAGGGGTTCACCAGGCCAACACTTAGACAAAGTGTTGAAATTATGAATCCGCCTGAAGGCTCAGTCGAGAGCAAGGAGTACACGAGAACTCTAATTCAAGTTCTGGTAGAAAGGGTTCCAAGAGGGCACACCATAAGGTTAATACTCAGAGGAGAGTTGAGTGCAAGTTTGCACAGAAGGGCCTATGCAAGGAATGTAGAAGGTAGAGATAGTCTGAGTCCTAGACTGTGGGAGAAGTGCAAGCATGCACTCACACTTCATTGAAGTGATGAACAAATCTTAGAAATAATAGCGCAAGGCATGCGCTAGAGAACTTTCTTCAAGTTTCAAAAGGATCAGGGGGACAAGCGTTAAGTGCCAGGAGGGTAGAAGAAATACTTTGAAGAGGAGCAGAAGGTCGAGACCTTTTGGAAGACCGAGAAACTACAAATATTGAGAGAGATAGTGCAAGTTTGCATCGTGAATCTACATAGTGATCCGAGGCAAAAGGAACCTACAGGTTCAATTTTGTGGAGATAGTGCAAAGAGCATGTGCAAGTGAACTTATTCCAAGTTAAAGCTTAGGAGAAAGACCCATGCAAGGCATATTGCACTGGGCCAACACTTATACTAGTGTTGAAGAGGTATGAGGATTTTAGGAAGGAAAGCACAAGGAGTGTGTCAAAGGTAAAGTATTCCAACTTTACAAAATCTCAGGAGGAAGAGCGCAAGTCGAGATCCAAGTAGTCGGGTTCGCAGGAGGACCAAAGGCCAAAGCCTTTGACACTTGGAAATTATTCAATTTTGGGAGAAATCCAAATCTTGCATGGAGGAGTTGTAGCAGCCATCAAATTAGTTGTGAAGGAGGAGACCTGGAACGTTGAATTCCATGTCCAAACACCAACAAGGAGCGCACAGAGGAGAGAGACTGATCCTAGCCTTCAGATTTGGGCACGAATGACCAATAGTCATTGGATCCATAGGTACGAACATGAGCCTTAAATCATTTGAATGTGCACATGGGAGAAGAATTGTGTAGTCTTGAAGTCCTGAAGTGGATCGGGACCGTCCATCCTCCAAAGAGAGATAGGCGGTGAAAGATTAGAGAGTTCGTGAGAGAGAGAGAGAGCTCTGAAAGGGTCACGTAGAGAAAAGAGAAAAATTCATCGAAGTCGCGAAGCAAGAAGTAAATCCAAATCGTTGGATATGGAAGGGATACGTGGAGGACATCTGTACACTTCAAAGGATTGGTCCTTTAGAGAATTTGCAATCTGAGAATCAGCCGAAGCTAAATTAGATATGATCCTTTAGAGGCCGAGGACATGAGGTGTCGGATTGCAAACTTTGGAGACTTATCACTCCATAAGTTTTAGTGAAAGGATATTTAGAACTCCCTAAGGCTGGAGTCCTGAAGCGGATCACATTCATTGACTGTGGGAGGAGCGCGAGTCGTAGATATCACCCGGGTAAGTTCACAGTTTGCAGTTCGGGAAAAAAGGTCACGGTTGTTGAAAAATGGTTGAAACCTGAAGTCGTGAAGTGCTTAAGGAGAGTAAACCCCAAGTCACATCTTGAGGTCATATAAGGAGAGGGGTCTAGCATAAGGAGCTATCACCCTCCATCTTAAAAATGCCAAGAGCGCTAAGGAAAGGGCCTGCGGGTTACCTAGAACATGCGCCTAAGAAGAGAAGGGGCCTATGTAGAATTTATTTAGGGGCTAGTAGGGTCCTGAAGAGCTGATCCAGCTTAGAAATTTGAAGATCCTAGACTAGGAGGTCATGCAACCCCCAGGAGGGGACGGGGGGCTACATCAAGTGGTATCATAGTGGAAATTTTCTTACATACAGAAGGCAAAGGAGACAAAGAAGATAGCCAATATCATCAAGTAGTATCAGAGGTTTCTCATGTAGACAACAGGTGAAGGGAGACAGGGTGTCGATGCTCTGTGTGTATTATTTCTTGCAATCTTGCAATAGTCAGGTAGACAGCCAGGTGGGATGTAGGAAAAGCTGGAGGTTCTCTCAGTTGTAGGGTAGCTAGTAGACTTGCTAGGAGGGAAGGCAAAGGAGAAAAATGGTGACTGAATTCCATAAGCATGGTTGAAGAGAAGACCACCAACAGAGAAGCAGGGAGGAAATTGACAAGGAGCTCAACGAAATTAGAGTAGATATGGAGAGGCTAGCATTGAAGATGTAGTAGGAGGCACAGGTATTTTGGAAGTACGAGTGGCCTCTGAAAAGGAAATTAAAGTGGCATATTCAGAAGTTGTTGGCCAGAAGGAAGCAATAGGTAATGAGGATATGGTTGAGGGAAACTAAAACCCTCAGTGACATAGTGGAAGTGGTTCACATCTGTGATCCAGAAGTTGGAAAAAACCTCAGTGATGAGGAGGAGAAGAGATCGGAGGATATCATGAGCTTCCAAGAGGGTAGTAATGAAGGTTCATATTTCTAGGTGGGAAATGAGAGGAGATCGGTTGATCTCATAGACTGCCAAAAGGGCAGAGGAGAAATCCCAATTTTCCAGGTGGGCAAGGCAGAAGAGATGAACTCAGTTGAGATTTCATATTAGCGAGAAGAGTTAATGGAGGAGGATTAGAAATACACTTCGATCATTGGGGGAATCCATATATTCTTTCCAAGAATCCCAGTTGAGGCCATATCCTTTGTTGCAGATGCAGTAGCAGAAGGACAACCAGCTATGATTGTCTTAGAGGAGGAGGAGAAGGAGCAGACGTTGATGTCTACCCCAATAGAAAAAGAGGAGCACACAGTTGAGTTGCTCACTCAATGGGAGAAGGAGTTGGAGATGCTAGAGGATTGGTTGAAAAATACAGAACCAGAAGATGGTTTCCAGGAGACATTCATGCCAAATGGACTAGAATACCAATCTAGGGAGAATCTAGAAGAATCTGGAGTGGAACCAGCACAAGAGGAGTTGGCAGAGGATAATCTGTCAGAGGAGATAGCAGAGTAGCAACTCAGTGAGGAGACTGGAGAATATGAATCTGTAGGGGAGTGGCAATTCAAGGCTATAAGAGATGAAAACGGCATGGGAGATCAAGTCGGTTTTCCCTTTACTCAGCATGAAGATATGCAGCAGAGCATTCTTCAAAGAAAGAGCCATCCAGTGGAGCACTTGGAAGAGGTAGTAGAGGAGATAAGGAGGTTGATGTTGAGGTCAACATAAGAAGTTGTCAGCAAGGATAAGTTGATCATAAGAATAGGACCCGCAAGAGCAGCAGGGAAGCAGTAGCAACAACAACAACAACACATTAGAGGAGCAGGTGGACAACTCCAAGGGAAATTTTGGGATCCAGGGGGATTTCAACAGCAGAGCAAAGGAGCTCATGAGAAGGAGTTCATGATTTTCCCAGCAATGGAGTATGATGTAGGAGCATCGCTCCACCTCAGCAATGCACCAGTTGTCAGCACATCAAAGTGCATTCAAGGAGGGGAGAGGTTCCAGCCCTCTCATTTTACCCTCAAATTTAAATTTTAAATGTAATTAAAAGAAATTAAATGTTGAAAAGGCTGGAAGAGCGGAGTTGATGCCTTTGTATAGAAAGTAGGTGAGGTCACCTTTAATGGCTGACATTAGGCTGATCTAGATCCAATTCGGACTAGATTTTTCATTCAAAGTAATCTACCTCAGTAGTTAGGCATTGTAAATGGTGATTAGACACCACTAGAGTAGTTGGAGGGAAAGATCGAGGAGCCACTCTTGTAAAAAGAGTTGTAAAATATGCCCAGTATTTGTTGTTGTTGAAGGGAGATTGTAAATCATTGTAAGGAGAGGAGAGAGTTGAGACTTGGTTGCAGTCTGCACTTGTACACATTCTAAACAAACATTCATATTAATACAAAGAGAGCAGTTTTTCCTGCTTATGAGTTTTTTGTGTGTTTATGTGTTTATGAATGATTATCTGTGTGAGTTTATGAATGTATGTTATATATCTATGTGATAGGTTTCCATCTGCAGGGAAAGATAGAATTATCTATCTGTGAGTTGTGGAATTGTTTTGGGTTCTTTTAGGCTAGTGCAAGGTGTTGCGTCTCTTTTGTCACCTAAATGAGCAAAATAGAGATGCTTACAAGCCTAGTTGGGTTAGCTAGGCAAGACAACAGTAAATGCAAGAGTTAGAAACATCAAGCATATGATATAAACAAAAGACTAAACTAAGAACGATAAGAAAAACTAAACTAGAGTGCATAAGGATATTAGAACAAGAAATAAACAACATTCATGCCACCAATGGAAAGGATTGTATTAGTGGAAAGAAAACACCAAAGATAAAGAGAGAATTATGGGCCTCCTCTTCCTCCAAGGGAGGGCTCTTGAACCCCCAAATATTGAGCTCTTCTTACAAGTAACAAACTAGAAGGAAATGGTGAAGAAAATCCAAAGCACATTCACTCAAGATATGAATGGATAAATGAGATGGTGTTTGTATGCTCTTGACGAGGAAAGAGGATCCTCCAAGAGAATATACGCAGCATAACAATACAAAAGAATTCCTTAAAAATGTAGCACACCCATGGCCTCCTTTTATAGCATAGCTTTGAGGTATTATTCAACCAGCTTTTAGTGTGAACAAGGGGCCCTTTAGGGCACCCTTAAGTCTTTGACCAGCCCCCTAGTCAGATTCAGCCGAGATTTGGCTGTTAAATTGACTTCGAAGTTGAACCATAAGTGGGTGGAAAGCCAACCACAATCATAAATGTGTCGTTCTGAGGGGTGAGAGGTTTTTTACATCCACAGTTGTGCATCGTGTGCATGTGCACTTTTCTTGCATTTTTGGATGACGCATGTCCACACGCTCCCTGTGTAGTCATATTGCATGTTGATTTTATAACTGGTTGTATAGTTTTGGACCTCTTGGAAATGCATTTTTGGTCCATGAGTGAACTAATGAGTTTTTTGAAGATGTTGGATTCCTGTAACCATTTGCGGATTAAATTACCAAAAGAATAAAAAAAAAGTTGGGATAACTGTGCAGATACAGAAACGGGTGCCCCAGTGTAAGATGGCTTGGCCTGATGATGGCGCAAGTTGCTTGGAAAACAAGTGGAGGGGTAGGGCCCCATAGGCAGGTTTCTATATTAAGGAAATGTATGGAGGACAATCTACAGATGGGCAAAGTGACAGTGGATGAAATGGATGGTTAGCGATACTATGGAGGTGTAGTCAAAATAGAACCATGATGAAGTAACCTGGGAGTCCATTGGGCAGGCTAGCAAAAAATGAGGAGAATGAGTATGTGGTTGGTTCTCAGTGATGCGTAAGACTATCAAGACTCCCATCCCTAAAGGGTGAAAACAGCATGAGTGTCAAAGTGCCAAGGGGAACTATGAATGGGACAACTCATGTGGGGGAGAGTGATACCAGATGATAGTACCAAAGTGCAGTGGAGGTGACAGTACTATAGATCCAGATATAGGGATCCTAGAGGCAAAGATCGGAGGGTCTGACTGGGAGATGCAATTTGAGATTCAGAGGGAATGACTACATGCTAGTGTATATGATATACATGAATGGGTGATGTTGATGTATAATAATCAATTACCTGCACACATGAAAATCGAATACCCAACGTGAACAATATTTGAAGAGAAAGATCATATAACGATTATTCAATAATGTGTGAATATAAGCATGCGTACCTGAGTGTGGTATGAGAAAAAGGCCCCCTAGGGGTCGATGATGGATCGTGACCCAGGGAATGGAATGATGTAGGTGGTGAGATCTTGATCCCGTGGCTGAAGACAGATCGAAAAACGGACGCCCGACGCTCCCAGAATTATGTCTGGAAGTTTGGAAAAAGGGACTATATATAGTTGTAGGGCCCACAATGCCACCTCATTTGTACATGCTATCTTATTGAGTGGACGAGTGATTTTAGAGGATATTTGGAAATTTCAGGAGATCAAGGCAATCGATTCAGGATCAGCGAGTTTCAGGTTAGTGTTCATATCCTCTTGCATTTTAGTTAGAATTCATTTTGTGGGTGGGGCCTATAAGGAGGGACGTACAAGGGGATTTTGTGATTGTGGCCCCCCCAATGCACGGGCGATCAAAATATTTGCACGCACAAGTGAGCGGCTGTAATCGGGAGAGCCACACATGGGGGCACCCGAAGGGGAAAAACAGGCGTGCATGCAATGCGCGCCTGTTCGAATCATAGTAGCGCATGTATGCCCGGTTGTGTTTCTAACAGTTGCACATGTGTGCGCAACTGTGTAGTGAATAGGCGCACACCTGTGCACGTCTACATGTATGACAGGGGTGCATGGATGCACCTCTATATGGCTATCAATCGCGCATGAGTGTGTGACTGTGGGATGAACAGGCACGTAGATGTGCGCACCTGTGGGGAAAAATGTCGCACTTTGAGGCAAAGCAGAGGAGTGTAAAAATTTATCCTTTTGTGGAGACTTTAATGTTTTTATGGGTTGTGATGGATGATTAAGTATTGTATATGTGGATGTAGGTGATCATTTAGATGATGCCAATTCATTGGAGAGAGAGGGACTGGTCACACCTGAGGGAGGCAGTGAGGGACGAGGAGTCGGCGGTCCGGGATACTTTGGTAGGTTGTGTGTTGCTGAAGTTTTTTTAGTGTTCACTAGTGCGAGCACAAGAGTATCTATTGCAGTTCCTGATGTCGATGTGGAGTCTGGATCAACATTTCTTCATTATGTGGGGTGAGGACTTGGCCTTCACTGCGATGGAGGATATATATTTTCTGACTGGGCTCCCTTTTCGGGGGACTCCCTTACCGACGAAGCCCATGTTACTCGGGGATGGGTAGTTGGCTACCTCAGCTTGGAGGTATTGTTCAGGGAATAACTTCATGGCGGGTTCCATGATTAGCATTGGGGCGATAGATGCCCTTGTACATCATTGCATGGAAGCGATGGTTGTGAGAGTTTATGGGTATCTTGTGACTCAGCGGATCAGTGGAGGGTAGTTGAGGATCATGGAGAGGGCACTGGTAGGTGAGCATTTTGCTTGGGGCTTGATGCTACATGTTAATATAGTAGGGTAGATTGATAGGTGTCATGTTGCTGACTCGGGGGAGTTCTCCTTTGGGTCCATCTTGGTGGCATGGTTCTTGGAGAGGGTGTCGATGTTGTGCCCTAGAGTGCTTTTTGACATGTCTGGTGTGCGAGAGCCACAATTGAGGCGATGGGCGACTATTTTGGTTCGTCATGGTGGTGGGGAGGGGGGCCATTATTTTACAGCAGAGGTTGCATGGGTGTGGCATCATATTCCATAGACCATACTTTGTTATCCATATTTTGGGGTGGATTTTCGGGATGATCCGGAGATGGTGCTACCTCCTGGAGAGGTGTTCAACCACAGAGGTATGATGTTAGATTTGATGTTTTGATTTTTAGATAGTATAGCATTGTATTTTATGTATGGGTGGATGTTGATGCTATCGTCTTCTTTTTGTGTGTGCAGATGTAGGACCTCGCGGGTGCGAGGTTGAGTTGGTTAGAGTGTCGGCTCATCAGGGTCCAGTGAGACCATCGTGGGGAGAGATGTAGGCAGGAGAGAGATGATGATGGGATGATGTTGGGGCGAAGCCCACTGATGACGAGAGAGCAGGAAAGAGGCATATATTTGATCATCCGGGTGTCGAGCCATCACATTCTCCTCCGACGAGGGCCAGGGGATATTTTGAGGACTTTCATCACCGATTAGAGGTGGTACTACAGGGAGTGCCTGAGAGCATGTGGATGCACATCCAGGACAAGGGAGTTCTAGAGCAGTGTGTGGGCCTACCAGCAAAGTTGCAGACGCTGATTCGCAAAGTAGCGGTAGCAGGGGAAGCGATGACTGGAAGGCTGCCCCTAGGACCCGAGGGTCCCCTAGCTGGTGGGGTACCTCATCCTGAGAGAGGACCGGGTGGTGGTGCTCTAGAGGCACCATGAGGGCCTCGACATATGTATTTTTGTGTTTATATAGGCTAGTGAGCCCATGTTGTAGATGGTGAGGTGGCATCATTTTTGTATCTATAGGGGTGAGGTGGTTCACCTACCTATGGATGGTGTACCTGATGTACTATTTTTTTGTAAACGATGATGGCACATTGATATATATATATATATATATATATATATATATACACACATTTTGGGATCTTTATGGTGTTCACATGTGTTGATGTTTTTTAGTTCTTTGTGATGATGTCTAATCTATATGCTGTGACAGACTGTTGATCATTTATGTATGCGTACTAGTATCTTGATGTGATAAATGCCAATCTAACACTAGGTTAGCCATATTATCTGCTATTTTATTAAATTGTCTTGGAATATGTGTAAATGTGATGGAATTAAAATGTCAAGATAAAAGTCTAACTTGCAAGTATTTGTGGAAGAGGCAAGGATCGCGGACGCGGTACACATTGTTGAGATGGAGGACAACCAGTTGGGAATCTAGTAAAATGCTAAGGTAACAAATATGGCGATGAATGGCCTCAGTGAGGAGGCTAATGACAGCTATGTACTCTGCTTGGTTATTGGTTGTTGAACCCAAACATATGTCGTTGGAGTGGAGCAGCTCATGTGAGGGTGAATAGAGGGCCCAAGCGGCCGAAGCGAGATCCTGTGTCCAATGGTTAGCTCTGTTGGAATAACTGATGTGGTAGGTCGATGGAGGAGGCATATGTCAATAACACAAATGATGAATTAGATGAGAGGCATGGAGGAAGAAATAAGATTAAAAATTCTACAAAAAGTGTAAAAAAAGAAAAATCCTAGTGTAAAATGGCTACGCTCAGGCATAAAATTTCTTTAAGTACAACTTGTTGACGGGTTCTTTGAGAGGGTGGCCTTTGGGGGAGGCCAGAATGTATGTGCCTTTAGTGAGGCAATGTTGGATGATGTAAGTTCCATGCCATAGTGACTTGAATTTTCCATGGCCGAGGGTATCGTGAGCGATATCGTAAGCAAGGACGAGGTTGTCTTTGTTGAATGAGAGAAGGTTGACATGGTGATCAAAGGTGGCCTTTCACTATTTCTTGGTTGCCTCATTGTTCTGTAATGAAGATTGACGATCTTCATCCAGGGACTCTAAGTTCAGCAAACGCTAATCCATTGGAGCAATGTCAGGTAATATCTCAATAGCGGTGCATAAGGTGGGAATTTCACACTCGATGGGAAGAGTGGCCTCAACCTTGTGGACAAGATGAAACAGTGTAAAACCAATGGCAGTTTTAACTACCATGTGATAAGACCATAGCGCATAAAATAACATATGATGCCAATTGGTCTTATGTTTGTTAACCGTGCTTTGCAACATGGTTTTGAGGACCTTGTTGACTGATTCTAACTGTTTGTTAGACTGAGGGTAGTATGGGGAGGTGAATTCATGGGAGAATCCTAACCTGGATGAGAGTTCAATGAAAATCTCATTCTCAAAATGTTTCCCATGATTAGAGACTAGTTGTAGTGGTACTCCCAGCGGGAAATAATGTGGTTAAAGAAAAAATGTGTTGCAGTATCAGTGGTGTTGTTGAAGGTTGGCATGGCTTCAGCCCACTTGGTGAAGTAATCGACTGTAACAATGATGTATTTGTGTCTATTGCTAGACGGAGGGTTGCAAGTCATGAAGTCTATGCCCCATTTGCAAAAGGGGTCGGCGGTAATGACTAGGTGTAAAATAGCGGCTGGTGATCGTTCTTTGTTGGCATAATGCTGACATTTGTCGCATCACTTCACAGTGTGGATGCAATCGTGAAATAATGAGGGCCAAAAACAGCTTGCTCGAATGATTTTCTGGGAAGTAGACATCCGAGAGAGGTGACCACTGCATGCGCCACTATGGCAGTCATTCAAGACTCCATTGGCTTCGTCAATGGTCAAACATCAATGAAGTATGGTTTCGACCCCCCACTGATATAAGATATCACCGATAAGGAGGTATCGGGGGGGCTGGTGCCAAATACGTCGACGATCATCCCTGGAGAGGTGGTTTTTGAACTTTTGTGTTCGTAGGTAGACGAGGAGATCATCATACCAAGTATCATCTGAGGGGATGTAAAAAAGGTGTTCATCTGAGAAGTCGGTATTGACGGGGGTACTGGTAGTATCGAAAGGAAACGTCATAATGAGTTAGGCAAATACGAGTGTTTTCTTTCTCTTGGGTGTGGAAAATTTGAGGTCGTACTCCTGAAGGATGATGATTCATTGGGAAAATTTTCCATTAATTTGTCGGCGACTGAGAAAGTATTACATTGGGTTGGAATCTGCGACGACTTTGGTAGTTCTAAAAAAGATGTAATGGCGCAATTTCTGGACTGCGAGGACAACTGCAAGGGCAAGTTTCTCTTCGTGATTGTATTTCAAGGGTGGCCCTGAAAGGTTTTTACTAACATAATAAATGACATGCTCCCAGTCATCATCCCCTAATTGGACGAGAACTCCTGCTACGGAGACGGTTGAAGATGATAAGTAGAGGATATAGTCGTGGTTATAGTCGGGTGGACTAATCAATGGGGCATTGGAGAGGGCCTCTTTGAGATCATCAAAAGCGTTTTGGGCATGTTCATCCCATTTGAATGGGCTATCATGATGTAAGAGGCGAAGGAAACCATGTGCCTGAGTGGCGTAATAGGGGACAAAGCGGCGTAAAAAGTTATATTTTCCTTGTAGACTCTGTAGTTGACGTAAATTCTATGGCGGGGGAATTTCTGTGATGGCTTGGACTTTGAGGGGGTCGACTGTGATGTCGTGTTGGGAGACGATGAACCCAAGGAGGTGTCCAACGGTGACGTAGAATACACAATTGAGGGGATTCAATCAGATATTGTATTGACGACGCTTGTGAAATACAATGCGTAAGTCATCCAGGTGTTGAGTGCGTTTTTTGGATCGAGCGGTGAGATCATCCAAGTAGGCGAGAATGATTTTAGACAGATCATGAAAAATGTATGTCATAGCATGTTGGAAAGTGGCTCTCGTGTTTTTGAGGCCAAAAGACATGACACGATATGTAAAGGTACCCCAAGGGGTAGTGAATGCGGTTTTGTATTGATCGACTCAGTGGATATGAATTTGGTTGTATCCAGAGAAGACATCCATGAAGGACAAAGCCTCATGGCCGACACAATCATTGATAATTTGGTCAATTAAGGGTGTGGAAAAATTTTCTTCGAGACAAGCGTGATTGAGATCGCGAAAATCCGTACAAACACAAATAGTACCCTATTTTTTGTTTACCGGGACAGGGTTGGAGACCCATGACGTATATGCGATGCGGTATATGAACCCTGCAGCGCGTAATTTGTCAATCTCAGCGTTGATAGTCGTTGCTTTGGAAGTGTGTAATGGACATTGTTTTTGTCATACAGGGGTAATATCGGGCCATGTGTCTATGCGATGTTCAACAATAGAGGGATCAAGGCCTGGCATCTTTGTATATGACCAGGCAAAAATGTCTCGGTATTCCTAGAATAGAGATTTGTAAGCGATGAGTTCTTCAGGAGAGCATGTTGGGTCGATGGTGATTTCCTCTGTGATGTCGGGTTTGATGGAAATATCAATTTTGACAGTGGGGGAAATGTTGTCCATATTACCTTCCTCAAAAGCGCCAGGGGCAGGGATAGGGTGATTGAACTAGTCTATATGCCCTGATGGGATAAAATCTTTGTCTTTGATTGCGTATATGGAGTTTTGGTGAAGAGGCACAAAGGCGTCTTGTGAGAGAAAGAGTGCTCGGTGATGGAGAGGATTCCATGGGTAATCGGGGTGTTTAATTCCTCGAGGATGTCTTCGTCGCAGTGGAACTATCAAGAATATAGTGGATCCAGGGGAACAAAATTGGTGATTGTCACCGCGTGGTTGTCTTCGGGTGGTGAAGAGGTGGGGAGGGTGACACAAGGGGGTTGCGATGGTTTGCTCGACATGAACCAAATATCAATATATTGTGGATTGAAAATGGTAGTAGGGCGTAGAATTTCCGTGGGGAAATGGATTGGAGAATTCAGGAGATTTGGGGGGAAATCCTCATATAAATCATATAGGAACCATGGGGGAGTAGGGAGTGCCCCAGGTTCCAGCGAGAAGATATGAACCACATCAAGTGATGGGGTAGGGGTATTCATTGGTTCTGCTAGAGGGAGGGGAGTAGGGTTTTGAATAAGGTTCATTTGGTGATGCTTGTATTCAATGATCATAAGACATTGATATGTGAAATGATCAAGTGATTAGCATAGAGGGCAAGGACGTCTCATATGTTCATTGACCAATGTCTTGACATAGTGGATGTCAGTGACATGTGTGTGAGATGATGTGGGTGGAGGAGGTTCTTGCTGGAAGCTCTGGAGAACGGCCATTAGAGTCTGCTGAAATTGAGGTAACACTAGGCAGTTGTGGGTGTAATGGCCATACTCAGTACAGATGGCACATGTGAATTTGGTATGAAACCCTTTGCTACATGTGTTAGTGGTCGCAGTTGTAGCATTGGAAGAAGTGACAAGTGGCGTCGTTGCTCATGGGAGTTGAATTAAATTGTGTAGCTCGGGGAGAGATGGGCACTTATTAGTAGGGTGTCCATCTTTCTTTCATAGTGCACAAGGAGGCTGAACTCATGGTGGAAGCGGAGCAGCGGGCTCTTTCTTCTTCCGTCTTCCCCTAGCTGTAGCAGAGGTGCTAGTGGTTGGGGGTGTAGGTGGGATGGTGGGGGTAAGTATTGGAATCTGCATCGGGATTCCTTCCATTTGGGGAGGGAGGGATGGTTGAGGGACCATCTCAGGTGGATGTAGATACCATATTGGGATTGCTAGCACCATATTGGGAAGGGTAAGAATTGTAGCTACTTGGAAATATTGTACACCTGGTGGAGGGTAAAAGAAGGGGATTTGAATAAGGGCTTGGGGTATTGTCTCCCAAACCAGGATTTGACCTTGGGGTAAGGTGAAATCAGAAATAGGTGAAGCTGGAAGGTTTTTAGGGAGATCCTAAGGAAGAAGCTCTGGGATTAATGGGACGTCAGATATAAGAGAGGCCTCATGGGGAGAAAGGGTATCTCCAATTTAAGTTCCATTGGATGAGACGACACATACCTGTGTGGAAGGATGAATGAGTGGTGGTACTCCATGGTATGTCTCTATCAAGGATGGGTCTTTGAAAACTCTGGGGCCCATCTCAATGAGTGGGTAAGTATCGAGATTAGTGTGGATGAAGGGGAGGATGTTGTCGATGTTGGTAGATGGGTTAGGCTCATAATGTGAAACTTGATCGATGGTGATAATCTTCCCGTTATGGGGGGAAATCATGGTTCGAAACACAGAAGAGGATACTGCCTTCATAGAGTACATGTAGCTACGACCAAACAAGATATTGTAATTGAGGGGGGCATCGATAACCTCAATGTCAATAAGAATGGTTTTTCCCCCGAGTTCAATGGGGACATTTTGGAAGATCCCTTCAGAAGAATATGGTCGTCCGTCATAAGCTCTTAAGGTAATGGAAGATGGTATGAGCTCAGGGGAACCAAGTTTCTGCCAGACGGATTTGGACATGATGCATGTGGATGCACCTTCATCAATTATGCATCGATGAACTGTGATGTTCTGGATTTTAACTAGTATTTGAAAAGCAATGAGAGCGGGGAGGCAAGGTTCTCCACTATCGAGATCAAATGTGATGAGGCGGGTATCAGCAGGGTCAACCGCCCCCAAGGAAGAAAGTAATGCCTTCCATTGAGTGGGAAAATTTTGAAGAACTTCTAAGACTGACATGGAGGCAGGAAATTGTGCCAATTCATCGACCAGACTGTAATTATGAGCCACCCTAGCCTGAGGGTTGTGGACATTCCTACGCAATGGGATGCGAGGAATACGAAGGGGTGATTCAGTATTAGGGTGAGGAATTATCAAAGGGGGTCCGGTTGTGACTAGGGGTGCTTCTGAGGTGGTGGGAGCAAACTCAGGCAGTGCATTGTATTGACGAGTGCACATTTGTAGAAGAACTTCTTCCTTGCTAGTGAGGAGGATAGTGCGATCTGCAAGATTGCCTGGATTGGGATATTGTCCCATCTGTGGTAGGGTAGGCTTCATGTCTAGTTGGGTGTTCATCACCCCTTGTTGCGAAATGGGGTTTTGCAACATAGTTGAGGGTGGTTGTTGCACATATTGTTGTGGGGCCTACTGAAGGGCAGGAGGTGCTGGAGGACGTGGTCCATTCACAGAGTCTTTCATCCATTTAAAGTTAGTGATTTTGGGGCAATGGTAAGTATAGTGACCAAACTCACCACAAAGGGAACAAGGGAAGTTGGTCTGAAGGTTGTTGTTATTTTTCCCTTGGTGTTTTTTGTTAGTGCCCCCTTGAGGATTCTAGTTCCCTTGATTCTGGTTACCCCCTGCAGGTTGATTCTGTTGGGGGTGGTTCCCTCCTGGTCCTGGATTATTATTATTTCGGTTTTTGCCTTTCTTTTTGGCATTATTCAACGAATGGGTCAGATTGGCTGTATTTAGTTGTTCGAAGTGGTGAACTTGTTGAATGGGAGAGGATTGAACAAAGTTAACCCCAACGTGTGGTTGCCCTTGTGGAGAGGCAATGGGTTGGGGAGGACCATGAAATGGGAAGTAATGGTTATGTTGTGGTACTGATCTACAAGGTACCTAGGAAGGCGAGATGCTTTCACTAGTGCTTAGGGTATAAGTAGGAGTAGAAGGGTTCCTAGAATTAGGTTGAACAGTCGAGCGCGTAATGGGTGTTAGCGGGGGTCCACTTATGGGTGGAGGAAGGGCAACAGGGTATGGTTTTTGATAAGGGGGAGAGGGATAGTAAGGATTTCCTCCATATACCAGTGGATATGGAGGTGTACCATACGTAGTTGGTTGTGGGGGGTATGGATTATGGTGTGACATGGTACCAATCAATCCATCTGTGGTGTGAGACATCCCTGGTTTGTCTTGGCCGAATGGCACGGGTCTCAGGGCATCTGGTAGTACCATATATAAGTACCCTAACTATGAGTAAATGAGTTCAAACTGTTGATTCTTGCTAATGGCCTCTTCTTCATACTAGGGGAAGGTGGTGGCCACATCTTTGGCAAGGAGGGAAACAAGTGATTTGAGGAACCAATTGAGACATTGTTGCGAGGTGGCTTAAACTTTGCAAAGACTACATCACTGACGCCATTCATGAATGTGGTTAGCGATGTGCATGGAGGAGGTTTGTTTAAACTCTGAGAGTAGTTCGAGACCATTGTCATGATGAATTGGTAATTGAAATAAGGTCAAAAATGATTTGGCCAAGGATTCAAAGGTCACATGGGACCCAGATTTTTCTTCTACATACCACTTGGTTGATGGGCCAGTTAGTGTGTGTTGAAATAACCTCAATCGGACGGAATTGTCCATGATGTTGTTTGAAGAGCACCATAAGTGGAAGGTCATGATATGGTTGGTGGGATCTTCTCCCGCTTTTCCTTCAAACTTGGGAATGTCTGAAGGCAGTTTGGTAGGCATGGTAGGCCATGTGGGGTTGTGCAATATAGGATCATTGGTGACTTTAGTCAAATCTGGTATGTTTAGGGAATCCAAGTATGGAATCTAAGGTAGTGGAAGAGGATAAGTTATGGCCATGGTGTGAGTGTTTTGTGTACCTGACTCTTGAGGGGGACTATGTGGGTTAGTACTTCCCCCTTGAGAAGAAGTTGGTCCCCCGCTTCCGTGTAAAGGAGAGTGAGTGGATGGTTGACCTTGGGAGGTGGACCCAAGTAAAGTGGAACCAAGCAATGCTGATCCCAAGACAGTAGCACTCACAAGGGTGTGAGAAGGTGAATCCAATGAGTGGGAAAGACTAGGAACTCCCCCTAGGAGAGGAGGGAGATTTAGCAAGCATCTGGAACGATGGGGATTCTGTGGGTCCCCTATGATGTCTGACTAGCTAAGTGGATGTGTGCAAATGGGGATGAGAGCAATAAATAATCAAGAGCCTTTACTGTAATTTTTTGAACCTTCACAATATATTTCAGAATTAGATGTAATCAGGAGGGCATCATACATAAATCATTTTGATAAAGAAGTATATATGTGGATAGGTGGATTTTGTCCACGTAGGAGAACAAAGAAAACAAATGATCGTGTCCTAAAAGACATAACATCCTTCCTCTCAAAGAGCACTGGACCTTCCAATAGCACTTGATAGTGGGGTTTGAAGCCACCAAAAGAGGAACTAGTGAAGGATGAAGTAATCAGTTATAATGAAGGGTAGAGGGTGCATATCCCAAAAGAGGTGGCGATATTTCCCAATAGCCACACAAAATCCGATCAAGGTGCAATTGCAGCCCACAATTTCCACCTGGGTAGATGTCCTAAAATTTTGTCACTAGGTACCTCGATCAAAGTGCGACATTTAGATTTTCAGCCTCAGAAATGGGTCACGAACTGGATCCCATCCAAGAGGTGGATGCCTCAAGGGGGAATGCATAGAACAACCAGACCTAGGCCTTCAACCCTTCATGGGTATCTCCCTACCTTATGGTGTAGGAATACTTGACTTGGAGGATTTTAAAGTTCCCTATTTGTCAACTTCTACGGTTTTGAAGATGTGAGAACCAGATAACGGGAATTTATTTGGATGCCTATCCCCGAGATCCTACCTAGACTAAAAAATTTCTTTTAGTACCTCATGTGGAGGAAAACTTAGTGAGTTTTTAGAAATATTTTAGGTGTGGTTGTTTAAGAGATTGGGGGTGTGGTTGTTGAGGACCTTTGATAGATGTTTCTTTGGATGGGTGTAATGGACGTTGCTTTTGTCATAAAGGGGTAATATCGGGCCATGTGTCTATGCAATGTTCAAAAATAGAGTGATCAAGGCCTGGCATCTCTGTATATGACCAGGCAAAAATGTCTCGATATTCCTAGAAGAGAGATTTGTAAGCGATGAGTTCTTTAGGAGAGCATGTGGCGTCGATGGTGATTTCCTCTGTGATGTTGGGTTTGATGGAAATATCAATTTTGAAAGTGGGGGAAATGTTGGCCATATTACCTTCCTCAAAAGCATTGGGGGTAGGGATAGGATGATTGAAATAGTCTATATGCCTTGATGGGATAAAATATTTGGCTTCGATTGTGTATATGGATTTTTGGTGAAGAGGCATAAAGGTGTCTTGTGAGAAAAAGAGTGCTCGGTGATGGAGAGGATTTCATGGGCAATCGGGGGTGTTTAATTCCTCGAGTATGTCTTCGTCACAGTGGAACTATCAAGAATATAGTAGATCTGGGAGGAAAACATTGGTGATTGTCACCGCATGGTTGTCTTCAGGTGGTGAAGAAGTGGGGAGGGTGACGCAAGGGGGTTGCGATGGTTTGCTCGACATGAAACAAATATCAAGATACTGTGGGTTGAAAATGGTATTCAAGTGTAGAATTTTCGTGGGGAAATGGATTGGAGAATTGGGGAGATTTGGGGAGATTTGGGGGAAAATCCTCATGTAAATCATCTAGGAACCATGGGGGAGTAGGGAGTGCCCCAGGTTCCGATGAGAAGATATGACCCACATCAAGTGATGGGGTAGGGGTATTCATTAGTTCTGCTGGAGGGAGGGGTGTAGGGTTTTGAATAAAGGCCATTTGGCAATGCATGTATTCAATGATCATAGGAAATTGATATGTGAAATAATCAAGTGATTCGCATAGAGAGCAAGGATGTCTCATACGTTCATTGATCGATGTCGTGACATGGTGGATGTCAGTGACGTGTGTGAGATGATGCGGATGGAGGAGGTTCTTGCTAGAAGCTCTGGAAAATGACCATTAGAGTCTGTCGAAATTGAGGTAACGTCGGGCAGTGGTGGGTGTAATGGCCATACTCAGTAAAGATGGCACATGCGAATTTGGTCCGCAACCCTTTGCTACCTGTGTTAGTGGTCGCAAAGGGATTTGAATTAAATTGTGTAGCTCATGGGAGTTCAATTAAATTGTGTAGCTCGGGGAGAGATGGGCACTTATTAGTAGGGTGTCCATCTTTATCGCATAGTGCACAAGGAGGCTGAACTCGTGGTGGAAGTGGAGCAATGGGCTCTTTCTTCTTCTGTCTACCCCCAGCTGTAGCAGGGGTGCTAGTGATTGGGGGTGTAGGTGGGATCGTGGGGGTAAGTATTGGAATCTACATTGGGATTCCTTCCATTTGGGGAGGGAGGGATGGTTGAGGGACCATCTTAGGTGGATGTAGATACCATACTGGGATTTCTAGAACCATGTTGGGAAGGGTAAGCGTTGTGTCTACTTGGAAAGATTGTACACCTGGTGGAGGGTAAAATAAGTGGATTTGAGTAAGGGCTTGGGGGATTGTCTCTGAAACCGGTATGTGACCTTGGGGTAAGGTGAAATCAAAAACAGGTGAAGCTAGAGGGTTTTTAGGGAGATCTTGAGGAACAAGCTCTATGACTAATGGGACGTTAGATATAAGAGAGGCATCATGGGGAGGAAGGGTATCTCTAATTTCAGTTCCATTGGATGAGACGACACATACCTATGCGGAAGGATGAATGAGCGTTGGTGCTCCATGGTATGTCCCTATCAAGGATGGGTCTTTGAAAATTCTAGGGCCTATCTCGATGAGTGGGTAAGTATCAGGATTAGTGTGGATGAAGGGGAGGATGTTGTCGATGTTGGTAGATGGGTTAGGCTCATATTGTGAAACTTGATCGATGGTGATGATCTTCCTGTTACGGGGGAACATCATGGTTCAAAACATAGAAGAGACTATATCCTTCATAGCATACATGTAGCTATGACTGAACAAGATATTTTAATCGAGGGGGGTATCGATAACCTCAATGTAAATAAGAATGGGTTTGCCCCCGAGTTCAACAGGGACATTTTGGAAGATCCCTTCAGGAGAATATGGTCGTTCGTCATAATATCTTAAGGTAATGGCAGATGGTATGAGCTCGGGGCAACCAAGTTTCTGCCAAATGGATTTGGACATGATGCATGTGGATGCACCTTCATC